>JACXGM010011815.1:0-11090 GCA_016801145.1 Umbra pygmaea
CGTGGGTGGGCCGTGTCCGGCCTCGCTCTCCGGTGCTGTTGGTGGCGGTACATGCACCTCAGGAAACTATTGGTGCGATCTGCCATAAACCCCAAAGAAGAAGAAGAAGAAGGAGGATGGTGTGGTTTATTCATATTATTGTCAGTGGTGATATGGGTCACATGTGTGCTGTGCCTGGGGAGAATTGAAACAAAGCTCTTTGAACGTTGTGAGAAGTGAGTCCTTAATTATCTGTTTTATGCGTACGCTCTTTATGGCATCTGTGATAGCGTCCGTGCCGCTTTAGAGCACATTGTATTTCCATAGATCCATATAATTCGTTGTGCCAGTACTTAACATGTACCCTGCAACGTCACTGTACTGCCTTCATTCTTCCTGGAGTATCATTATTAAACATAAAGCAACCACCATATACCTGTCGGTCTCTCTCTCTCTCTTTAATCCATCATTGATTGACAGACCAAACCTCCCTTTTGTTTTAGATGTACTTTATTCTTCTCCAGGTTGTGGCTGTGGGGCCAAAGTCAATACTCTGATGTCACTCTGTGCTGCTTTTCTTTGTCCTCCAGTGGAGTGAATCTCTTTGCATCACTCATCACCGAGGCTACGCTGGAATCACAACGCACAGAACAGACACAGACAGAGAGTGAAAACAAAGTTTGCATTATTTATCTTAAGATTTCATTTTCCGTCTTTTGCTGTGTGGCGCGACTCTCAGAATCCCATTATCTCTCAATAAGCTGAAAGATGGCTGTATGTTTTCTCCAGATGGAGACAATGATTAGTGCTCCGCTACCACAAGCTACGTAGCTCACTCATCATCAGCCTTCTTTCTCTCTGCTTCTCCCAGTCTCTTTTCCCTTCCTCAGTCACAGTCAGGTAATGTCAGAGACCCTGAATAATAGAGGAAAATTGAACTCATCTTTCCCTTTCAACGCCTCAGTTTAATGCTGATATAAGATTCATATATGTAAAAGTTTGGGTTGCTGTTTTAATTTTGTGAGAAGTAGTCAAAGTTTTTGCCATTCTGGACCGATGTCAGATGAAGTATCAGGAAAATATTATAGCTTCTGAGTAAAGGATATTTTGTTTGCTGAAATTCTAAGAATCAGAGCTGATTAGGCACAAAGTTAGTCTAGCAGCTACACGTGGGTACATGCAGGCACATGGATAGCAGAAGTCGCTCTTAACCACTGAACATGGTCTAAATGTGATTACTCGGTTCCCAGATCTGTCAGCGTCCAACTGGAGCGTACTTGGAAAGGTCAGTCAGCCATAGCCAAGACCTTGTGACCCTTTGATCTGTCAGTTGTCAGGGAGATGACCTCCCTTGTTCCCAGACTGCCAGAGAGAAGGCACCCACTCCGCTTCAGATTGGCATGGTCAGCGTTCTAACTTGACCTTGGTGGATTCCACCTATTGTCACCAATACTTCTTAAAGGAGAATTTGATGGCCTTTCCATGGCACACTGGTTTACGTCACCGCAGCACAAATGCCTTACATCCTGGGCGAGGCCTTCCAACAATCGTTGGGGGCTCAGCATGGAGCAAAGGAAAATGGTAGAGCGCTGCCTGGGGCGGATGGGTGGATGGTTGGATGGGGTAACTGTCACACTGCTCTTTCGTGACTCTTCACGTGCAGTTCAGGTGCCTGTGAATTAAATTGCAGTTGTATAGTTAGTGAATGTGGAAATTCAAGGCTTCTGTGTTGAACAAGAAATGTGATATGAATTGAAGAGCTTGGCAGCATTTGCTTGGAGGGCATCTTCGACCATTCTGCATCCGCATCCGTCCCTCTTTTTACTTTATGTTAGATGGTTTCTCAACCTGAAAGTAATATATAGAAAAGCCAAATTTTTAACAATGGTTCATCCATTTTAAAAGCCATTACAAACTTAAATTAACATGAATGATAGCTATAGCTAGCTAAAAATTGTAAAGAAATTGGGGCATGTTAGCATGAAGACATGTCTGGTTTAATGTCACCTATAATAGATGTTTTTAATTTCTGTTTTCTAACAGGGGAATAGCAGTAACATTTTGGGTTCTTAAGTGGTTTTGTAGCACTCCCTTATCAGAGGCTGAATCAGAGGCTTTAGTCAGAGGTACAGTAGAGAGAGCACTTGATGAACTGTATACACCCTAAAGCCTAACACAGGCCTATACTCTAATTACTGCATGAACACACATGCTAACCCTAACTTGCAGGATATTTCACACTCATTCAAGATTCAAAGAAAAGAGAGATTGTCCACCAAAACCCACACCTTATTTAAGTTACTACTACCCGGAACTTAAGACAAACCTCTGCTGTCCCGCCCACTAAACAGTCACCTGACAGTAAACCTCAGCTCTGTCTTCATCAAAAAAATGCACAAACATAAACAGAACCCTAAGAAATGCACTACATGGCCTAAATGCTGGTGTCCCAACTCACCCTGAGATACCCTCGGCAAGAAGTCAGTCATTATCCGAAATCCCTTGTGAATTAGCGGTAAAAGTACTTTGCTCAAAGGCAGATTTAGCTCAATATTTCAACCCTTCCTTGAGGTCACACCGCCGCAACCCTCTTTGAAAGTACTTTGCCGACACATTTTCAAAGTAACCTACCAAACCCAGGGTTTATATTTCTCTCTGGATTTTGTTTCACAGCACAGCATGGTCTGATACTTCTCCAGTCTTTCTCTGTTCTTGTCTTCTGATCAACACCAGAGTAATGGGCAACTGAGATCCCACCACCCACAGGCACCCACTCCTCTCAATCTGCAGCCCTTTTGTTGTTTACTCAATCAGAAGCCGTTCTGAGGGGAGCTATGCTAAGGGCTTTCTGATTATGTCTTTGTGGGCCGGAGCGCGATCAGCTAGTTATGCCTGGCGCAGTGATCGATGCTAGAGACCGAGCAGCTGATAAGCAGGACACAAACTCTGAGATCCCACTGGGGACTTACACACTCCGTCAGCACCACACCGAGCGAGAAGATGTGAGTCTTCATACACTGTTCGGGAAGAAAACACACACTGGCTCATTGAGCTGCAGAGTGAAAAAAAAGCTAGCAGGTGCTGTGTGCATGTGTGTGTGCACCTGTTACGCATGTGTTTACTTGCCTGCTTCAGAACTGCAAAAAGACTGAAATAAAGAGACACAGGCTGCTGGTAACAGAAGAACTCATGTGAATCAAATAATGTCAGCCAAATTATCAACAGGAAGAGTTCCTAAAACCAGATGCTTTCAAATGACTTACTCTGAAGTCTGAATGGGAATGTGTATTACCGATCGCTAAATTGAGAGGAAATTGGTCAGTTTTAAAGACATTGAAATTGTATGATTGGTTTCATGTTTTGATGCAAATGTTGCCAAATGAGATGCCAAGCAGACTCCCTGTTGTTCTCCAGAACTGGCATCAGGGTAGGAAAGCCAGTGACTTTATTGTCTTGCTCTTATTCTACATTTAGCCATAAATGAGATTTCAAGAAGAGAAGCTAGTTCTAGTCTCCTACCCGGCACCTGGAGAGCTAAATTCCTGACTGTTTTCAATATAAAACTAATTCAGCACAACTGATTTCAATAATTATCTGGTTGATAAGGAGACTGAGGCTAAATATTTAGTATGTGAGCTTGAATTGAAGAGCTACATGATTTTAGTGCTGTAGCTACAGGATGTTAGTGCTCTAGCTATGGGATATTAGTGTTCTAGCTACAGGTTTAAAACCCCTGCTCTTGTTGAAATGATCTGGAACTCATTGTCCTATTCTATGTAGTCATGGTGAGTCTGTGGTGAATGGCTCATGTCCCTGTTGTCTATAGCTCCCGAGAGAAATGGCTGTGTTGTATCGCTACTTATAAAGTTGTTTTCATCACATTAGGATGAAACAAAGCTATGTCCCAATGTTTTGCTGTTATGACATTGCTCCAGGGAAGGTTACATTTAGTCAAGGCCTGTTGTAATGTTTTTAAGATATTTTAAGTCTTTCAACATGGGGCCAAAATGGGGCCGCCTTCAACAGAAATGTTTTTGTCTCTTGGGATGAGAACACAGTCATGGTTTAGAAGAAGAACAGCAGGGTCATTGTTTTAGCCAGTCAGATTTTTCAGAGGTCTATGATGGAGATATACTGCTTGAAAAGGTTTGAAAGGTCAAACAAGAAGTTAATAATGTTCTATTGGGATTCTGCATTAGATATGGAGACACAGCTGTGTTCATCGAAATATCAGCTGAACTTTAACTGTAAAGTCTACTAGAAAATATATTTTTCAGATTTCAGAAAGCCCACGATAATATCTACACTAGCTGCTTCTGGAAATGATGCCTATTAATTATGGTGCCTGTTTCATTGTTTATTTCTGAAATTTATTTTAGATATTTAATTTGGTTATTCACTTAAATAAATCTTTGGAACCACCTCTGCATCTTTGAACAATAGCCTCTATCATATTTAACACAAGCTCTGGACAGTCTATACTGTTTGTACTCATGTTTGGACAGTGACAAGGTTTGTTGTTTTGGCTCTACACCACAACTTGAAATGCAGAATAATGAAGCAGAACCATTATGATGGATTAAGACTGTCAACTTTAATTCTGGGTATTTTCATCCAGTTTAGATGAACCTTTTAGAAATAACAGCAAGTGTTGTACATTTAAGGGCCACAAAATTATTTGGAGAATAGTTCCTTTCTAGCTACTAGCTGCTAACTCAGAAATATACAATCAAAAACCTGAGGCTGGCCTGGCAGATAACTATACATTTATTTTAGTACTTTCCATATGTTTTCACTCACAATGCAGCACTTGTTAAATGGGTAGAATTTGTTTCCATTAATGAATTTGGATGATGCTAATAATGCTAACTACCTGGGACAGGGGTAATGATTACAGACCAAGAAATATGACACCATAGGCCTTACATTTACATTTCAATTATAGTAATTTAGCAGACAATCTTATCCAGAGCCACTTACAGTGAGTGCATGCATTTAAAAGAAACTAGGTGAAATAACCACAACTCAGTAGCAATAGCATTCAATATTGATGCAGTGATTAGGCAAAAACATTGCTAGAATAGCATCATACAAATGAACATAAAACATTTTTAAGACAACAGAGGTGGTGGAATTTCAACTAATTACTGATTGAAGAGGCAGGTTTTCAGATGTTTCCTGAAGATTCATAGAGACTCTACTGTTCTAGCTCCAGTGGAAGCTGGTTCCACCATTGAGGAGTCAGAACAGAGAAGAGTTTTGACTATTTGGATCGGAAGCTGAATTCTCAAAGGTGTGGGTTGGTCAGGAGCCCAGAGGTGGCAGAACGAAGTGCCGTGTAGGAATGTAGGGTTTTAGCATTGCCTGAATGTAGGGAGCAGCTCCTCTTGCTGCTCCGTAGGCAAGCACCATGGTCTGGTAGCGGATACAAGCTTCTACTGGCAGGCAGTGGAGTGTGGAAGTGGGGTGATGTGGGAAAACTTGGGAAGTTTGAACACTTGGCGGGCTGCTACGTTCCTAATGAGTTGTAGCAGTTTAGTGGCACATGCAGGGAGTCATACCAAGAGTGAGTTGCAGTAATCCAGACATGAGATGATGAGTGCCTGGATGACTACCTGTGCTTCTTCCTGGGTGAGGTAAGGTTGTGCTCAGCAAATGTTATAGAGCATAAACCTGCAAGAACAAGTCAAAGACTTGATGCTAACTGAGAATAAGAGGTTATCAACCAGGGTTACGCCAAAGTGCTTTGCACTCTGGAATTGCCACAGTTATTAACGATGATGGATATGTCCTGGAGCAAACAAGACTTCCCACGGAAGAAGAAATGTTCAGTCTTGTCAGGGTTGAGCTTGAGGTAGTGTGCTGACATGCAGAGATGAATGTTTCAGCTGGTTGTCAGAACAGGGGAAGGAGAAAAATAGTCTAGTGTCCATGCATGTAGAGAATCAATGTGAGGTTATGACAGAGCCAAGGGATTTGGTGTAGAAGAGGGCCAGAACAGAGCATTGGAGGACACCATTTAAGAGTGTGCATGCAGCAGACAAAGATCCTCTCATTTCACCTGGTAGGAGAGGCCTGCCAGGTAGGATACAGTCCAGGAATGTGCAGAGCCAGAGATGCCAAGATCTGAGAGGGTGGTAAGTAGGATGTGCTGGTTCACAATGTCAAACCCCGCAGATAGATCTAGAAGAATGAGAACAGAGAAGAGAGAGTCAGCTTCGCCTTGCGAGGAGCTTCTATTACATGGAGTAGAACAGTCTCAATTGAGTGGCCCATCTTGAAGCCTGACTGGTAAGGGAGAGATAACTGGAGAGTTATTTGGAGACTGCACGCTCAATTGTCTTGGACAGAAAAGATGGGGGAAACCAGCCTGTAGTTTTTGACATTGGAGAGGTCTAGTCTTGGTTTCTTTAGGAGGGGAGCAACTCTTGCGATCTTGAAGTCAGCAGGGACACATCCAGTTGTCAGGGATGAGATGATGAGAGAGGTGAGGAATGAGAGGAGGTCTTCAGAGATGGTCTGCAGGAGGGATTATGGCATAGGGTTGAGCAGGCATGTTGTTGGGGAGAAAGATCTCACTAGCTGCAGGATGTCATCTGTTGAGAGAGGGGTGAAATCAATTAGTGCATGAGCAAGTTTAGTGATGGAGCGAACCGTAGACATGGTTGCATGAAGGAGTTACAGATGTCAACATTCTTCTTCTCAAAATAATTGACAAAGTTATAAGGAGAAAGAGAAGATGGCAGGGGAGGAGGTGGAGGGTTAAGCAGAGAAAAGAAGGTGGAAAAGAGTTTCTTGGGGTTTGAAGATGAAGCTTGATATTTTGAGTTGAATAATGTGGCTTAGACAAGTTAGCGAGAAGGGATTGGAAGAATTCCAGGTCATTCTGAAATTTAATTTTCCTCCGTTTCTGCTCAGCAGCACGTAGACCACTTCTGACACAACCTAAGGTAACGGCAATTTCATCCAAGTATCATTTTAGGTCAAACTATGCCTTTTACCTTTCGGCATGACAATGTTCTTAAGAATACTGCAATGACTTTTTCTGGGACAAAAAATCTGACCTGAATTTGATGAATTTATCTTGCTGAAGACAAAACTGAAAGTTCTCAAGAAACAAATTAGAACTGAAGATGGCTGCAGCAGTGCCTCAACAGTGAAGTGACCCCTCAGATGTCAAGTTGCAGACTTTAGGCAGTGATGGAATGCAAAGTACGTACTGAATGTACATAATTTAAGATTATGCAAATTTTTCATACACAGTTTAGAGGTTGACCGATTTATCGGTGCGCAGATTAATCGCCAGATTTTTTGGCATTTTTTACATAATCGGTATCGGCCAATATCAAGCCGATTAATAAGCAGGCACATCTGCAGGCAGCTTTGGATATTGATAGCTGTCATGTCACAATAATTAAGCTAGAATTTTGCAATCACAGACAGTGGTACTGAGACTTTTATTATTTGTTCCGTTTGTGTGTCTATATTTGAGAGGATTGTCAACTCAATGCAGAGAAAGAAGGACTGGCTTTGCTTTGCTAGTGAAGGACTGGCTTTGCTTTGCTAGTGTCGTTGCTAGGGTTGGCAACAGTCTATGGTTAGTGCAGACTAGACCCGCTGCTAATATGGCACCTGTGCCTTAACTACCCGTATCTACCGGACCAAATAGCAACGCGGATTTCGTGCCTCATTTCGGCGCCACTGATATGCCTGCGTTGCTCTCTGATGCTCCGAAAACGAATGTTAGAAAAAAGAAACGTTGCAGCATGTGACGCTACCCAGATAGCAGTAGACTCTGGGCCGGATCCGCATCATAGACAGCAATACGGGTCCGGATCGGAGTCCACTTACACAGCGGGCCGGATCCAGGATGGAAAAAAAAGAAGTAAAAATCCTTTTACTGTGAAACAGTAATGCAGAAGCAGAAATTGGGTTTGCTTTGTAGCAGTAACTTAATCACTCAAAAATGTTAATTAATAATTAAAATTAAGTTACTGCTACAAAACGAACACAATTCTGCTTCTGCAATCTAAATCGGATCCGGGGCAGATGAGCTCCCAGACAACAAGAAATGTTGGCCCAGATCCGGCCCACATCTGGGCCAAGTTGGCCAAGCAGCTGCTTCCTCTGGTTCTCTCCGTCCCGGATCTGGGCCGCTGTGCAAGTGGACTCCGATCCAGACCCGTTTAGCGGTCTATGATACCTCCGGGTTGATACCTCCGGGTTGCCTCCGGGCAGAGTACATTTGCTATCTGGGTAGTTAACATTACACTCGTCAGCAGTTAACGTTAGCCTTGGTAAGTTTGTAGCTAGTATGAAAGGGGATACATTAAAATCAGTCGCATATAATTACTTGTTAGCTTCACGTGGTTAATATTAGTCTAGAATAGTGGGTAGAGATTCACTGCTTTCATTCCGACAGAACCCATTTTTTTATCAGCCAAAACTTTTATCTGTTCTGTTTTCCTCAAGGCTTTCCGGAAAAAACAACCTGTTTTAAAAAAAACTGCTGCACAAGGGTTACCTAGCTATATTGCGTTGCATAGGATGAATAAGGGGGATTTCAAATGAATCATCAGATCAGCAAACATCAAAATTGGGCACTGGGACCAAACGAGTGCTGATTTAATTAATATGTCTGTTCAACAATGCACAGTCATTGCGCAACATATAACTTTTCTAAATACGATGCCTATTCAAAACGATACACAGAAGACAGTGTAAAGAAAAAAAAGTTTTTTTTACTTACACATTTAATCAAAAGGCATTCATTTTAGCAGGGAATATACATCGCTAGTGTTCTCAAACATGCTTTTCAAAATAGCCTATTTCTGATGTTGAGTCAGACGGTGGCGAAAAGAGAAGAATATTAGGCTATTCCAATTCCTTGCGCCAAAAAAAATAATTCTGTAGTTAAAGACGAAATCTCATGTTTCTCAGTTAATGCTTTTGTTATACTTATAGTCTTTGTCATATTTGTGTATTTATTTTGAAACCAGAAATATTTATCAAGTGCTTCTGGAAATTGTCATATCTGTACTCCCATTGTGCACCAACAAATATGATTGGTTAATAAAAGGACAACTATCAAAATGCACAGATTAAATGTTTTTTTGAGGCAAAACACAAGGCTTTGTTTTACAAAACAGATTTAATAGGCGAAGTTGTATCAAATACAAATCTTACTATGTCTACTATGTGTTTTGCCATTTGTTTGGCATTTTGTTTGAAAAAAATAAAATAATTTGATATTTATTTGAGATTTGAAAATATTTTGTGTATTATATTAAGAATTAGCCTATACGTTTGTTTTTTCAGTATTTTTTTAGTATTTTTGAAATGTCATTATTTCCCCACAAAAAATAATAATCGGTCAGTTAATCGGTATCGGCTTTATTGGTTTTCCAATAATCGTTATCGGTATCGGTACCTTTGTTATTTTTATCTCAGTACCTGTTGTTCAGGTGTTAAGCAAGCCAGTGTGGCATATACTGTAGTTACCCACATGGAAAACACATGTAAAAAATATATGTACATATATGTATATGATTCCTCAACATATATATACATTTGTGTCCTGAATATGTTCTTGAAATATAACTTGCACTTCTCAAAATATCGTAATACATTGCATATTATATATTTTAACATGTATTGTTATATGTTAAGATCATGAAATATATGAATGTGCAGTATTTTAAGCATTTCTCATCAACACATCATGGAATAAACCTTCAAAACATTATTTTCATGAGAATCTCCTTGTTATTGTGAGTTTATAACTATTGTTGGAACAAACCAAAAATAACCACCAGTTTAGGCCATATTGCAATGCTACCGTCAAAAAGACAATTATTATCTTATACAAACAAGAGTCAAAATCTGTAAATTGTACAATATTTATTAGCATAATGTTTATGAAATGTATTGTAAGCAAAGAAACAACTGGGCATGATCCAACGTGATCTCACAGAATTCTGTGAAATGAACACGGACCCTTAACTTCAAAATCTATGGCAATTTCACGGAATGGCAGAAAATTCCATGAAATAAACACAGACCGTTAACTTTAAATCTGTGGCAGCTTCACGGAATCGCATGATGACATAGCAGAGTGTAAATAACGTAGATTCTGCAGGTTGGTAGGATGGGGATGGTTGACGGGCATATAAACATGTGAGTTACTTCCCAGAGATTGCGAGCTCAAATCCAGGTGGACACTTTGCATGTATTTTGTTTTCTATTCTAATGCGAGGCAGACGTGTTGCAAATGTGCTTTTTGATCCCTTTTTTCACTCACTGTCGCCATGTTTCCAAATAATACATTACAACATAATACATGTTATGTGTAGTTAACAGCAAGGTTTCTGAGTGGTTAAGGTTAGGGGTTTGGCTAAGGCTTAGATTGACTTAACAGCAAGGATTCTGAGTGGTTAAGGTTAGAGTAAGGGTTTGGGTAAGGCTTAGATTGAGTTAACCGCAAAGGCTCACTTTGGTCCCTGTTCATTTCACATAATTCTGTGAGATCAGGCTGGTATGGTCAGTCATCTTCATTTAATAAGGACCTTTATTCACAGTATCATACAACTGCCATTATGTCACAATCTACTGGAATGTTTACTAAATACACAAGTTTTTTGACTTTAGTCATTGTCAAGCAGCATATAGCACCTTTTTCAGTTTCAGTATAATGATCCACTTTACATTTTAAAAGAGACCTATTATGAAAACAACATGAATGCTATTCCTCTGCAAAAGTACTTCAAAGAAACTAGATAATAGAATAAACACATGACAGGAAACAATACAAATGCAGATGTATATGTTTAATGCATTTTATCACTTATCATTTTGTCATGTTGTATGTCAATATATTTACATGTATTTTAAACATTAAAACATGTTTAAAAACGGCCAAAATCGAATATGAAGTATCTGTAAGAAATATGGCCATATAATACATATATTTGTATATGTTTAAAAAAATACAGGCAAATATAAAAAATATATGTTTTTGCAATACAGTATATGTGTGTAACGATTCCCAATTCCCCTTCCTTGGACACTGCCACTTCCCTATTTCATCCCGCTGAGAACTACAATTCCCATTG
>JACXGM010011815.1:11190-24722 GCA_016801145.1 Umbra pygmaea
TGTTTTGGATTACTCTACATATTGATATCCCTTGTTGTACTTTAGCCATCCAGCTATTCCGTTTTGACCTATGCCTGTTTTGGATTACTCTACCTATTGATATCCCTAAATGTACTTTAGCCATACCAGCTATTCCGTTCTGACATCTGCTTGTTTGGATAACTCTGCCTGTGGATATACCTACCTGTTCCTATGGAGTATATTTCAGGTCAATAAATAACCTTGTGCTATTTGACATTTTGAGTAGTTATTACAGACATTACAATGTGAATGTATGATACTTCCGTGTGGGTAGTATTTGTTGTTTTCTAGTCATCAGTTTGCAGTGTCATAGGTGTTACCTTTTAGTTCGTTTTTCCTTTTTTGTATCTACAGAAGTGAAACTCTGTTTACAATAATCCAAACTACATTTGAGCAGACGCATCTGCCTCATACCATTTACTTAACTCCACATATTGACACTTCTGTTAGGTTCTCCTTACAAACTGTCAAAACAATTACCAGAATGATTGTATTTCACTCTAACTAAATCCTAAACATCATGTTTCCAATGGGATAAATTGGATTCACAAATGAGAATTTTAAATGAAACAGTTCCCTGTTATGTTCAATTAACTTCGAGATAAACAAACAAGTGCACTAACCTAGACCACATTTTGTGTTAATTCTCGAGGTCACATCTCTGGATACAAATGAAGACCTCTGCAACATTTTCTTAAATCATTGCCATTGAAAAGCTCTGTAATGTGATCAAGAGAAAGATGGATGGTCACAAACCATCAAACAAAGCCAAGTTGCTTGAAATGTTAAGCCATGAGAGGCATAAAGGCATCCAACATTAATGTGAAAGAATGGAGAACATGCCAAGATGCATGACCGCCAATTATTATTATTATTCCACAAAATATTGATTTCTGAACCCATCCTAAGTTAACACATTATTATTTTGTTGTTTAAAAATAAAAATATTAATTTTTTATCTTTGCATTATTTGATGTCTGACAACACTGCATTTATTTTCTTACTTTGACCAATTTCTGCAAATAAATGCTATGAATGACAAAATGTTTGGGAGTAATGTTGTCAGTAGTTTATGGAATAAATCAAAAAAAAATATTTTACTTAAACACATACTGATTAATAGTAAAACCAGAGACACTGATGATTTTGCAGTGGTCTCTTAATTTTTTTCAGAGCTGTACTTTGTGAAAGTAGTTGGTCCGAACGCTGCACAGCCGAACAACTTCCTCTCCGTTCTCTGCCCATATTCACTTACCAATGTTCTCTCCTTTGATCACCCCTGGCTCATCCAACATCTTTTTCCCAGTTTCATGAACCGTACAAAAGTGTGACACCACATGTTCCACCCTAACTTCATCTTTGTGAAAGAGATTTAAAAAAAAGGAAAGGAGTACTTCAGTGATAAAAGGGGATACATTTTCAGATGCTGCACATTCGTGTCACCTTGTTTCTGGCCTCAGATTTATCTCAGACCCCCTTTGTTTCGTCGTCATCGTCTTTTGTGATTTTGGGCATTGGGCACTCTACATGGAACAAGTTACAGAAATCCATGAAACTTGTATGTATGTATGTATGTATGTATGTATGTATGTATGTATGTAATGCTGCCTGTCTTCTCCAGGACACTCTTGAAAAATAGATTTTTATCTCAATGAGTCCCTTCCTGGTTAAATAAAGGTAAAAAAATAAAAATAAAAACATTGTCTCAACTCTGCACATTTGTCACGGTTCCCCTTATGGGTCTGGACATATGTGTTTTAATTTCTCCCCTATGTCTATATATATTATGATTTCTACCTTGTGTGAATTGTTTTGGTTTCTGTTCCCTCCTTCACATTCACATCACATGACTGTTACAACCAATAGATTGCATTAATTGTTCATCCAGCTGCTCTCATTTCTGTATTTCAGTCCCTTATTTAAGTCCTGAGGTGATTGTGGTGTGGTTCATTGTCCCTGTAAGATGCATGTGTTTGTATTGTTTGATAGTGCCTACCCTACTTTTAGAGCAATTATATTACTGTACTGTTTTGCTTCTCATGGCAGTTTTACTTTATATAAGTGTTTCGTTTTTAAACACTGTTCATTTTCAACATTATTCACGCCTGTCTATTTACTCCACATTACACACAGAGCAGAACTATTACAACAGTAAACACAAAATCTTTTATAATTGAATGGCCTTTCCACCATCGTTCGTATTGTTGTTTGTAGACATGCTTACAACAGTATTGATGTATACAATACTGAGCATCTGCTTTAAGACATGTGCCCTAGTGAATACCTCAGTGATTTGCATTCAGCCTAAATGATTCTGGTGGAAATATCCTGTTTTGAGAGAGGCACTGATTGATCCAGGCTCTTTATTTGCAAGCTATTGCCTGACCTAGAGCCCTCTCGGGGGCTACCTGAAGCTGTGGGTGTGAGGGGGTAATGGAGCAGGCAAACAAAAGCGTTGGACAGATGGTTTCAGATTTAGTTGTTTGTCTAAATGAATCACTGCATCGCTGCAGAACCAGGCCTTTTGTTGTAGTTCGGACTGGTTCAGACCAGGGAGAATGTAAGCTGATTTCAGCATAATGGCTTCCAGAAGATGGATAATATGATAGAGATTGCAGCCCCATCTATATCTTTTGAATAGTTCGTACAGTACACTCAACAGAAAGACTCTATTTCACAAACACACACATGCCATAACATCCTCTTTTTAATGTTGTACGTACTGGTAAATACTCATTCACTCTTCAATAATTAATTCAAGAATCCTATCAATTTAGTGGAGAAGAGTTATTGGATTACTAGCTAATGCTCTTCGAACTGTCAAAGATATATTTTCTGTTTTATGGTTTTACAGTTTATTCCCTGATGTAAAAAGTTCAAATGTCACTTAACATGTGCTAATTGCATGATGGAGGGGTTTGGCTTGGATAATGTTTTTGAACCATCTCTTCCCCGTCATCAACAATGTCTCGAACTACATGCCTGTAATGTTTGACATTCACTATAGACTGTTTTGAAAATTGGCCATTCTTTAGGAAACAAGGCAAGTCCAATCAGTCTGATGGATTAAAGGAAAGCTCCAGAAAGCTGGAACTTTGACATTTACCTCACTTTCACTTCTCCTGCAGAGTCGTTATTTTGACGTTTTCTCTCTTTATATTTCTGTAGTTAATCTGTTTTGTGATCACATTTGCACATGAGTCACATTGTGCTGTAATGTGTGTCTTTGTAATGGTGTGTGGAGATAGAACACACAAGCGGCGAGTTATTGGGCTTTGGGATCAGGGCCAGTGGCCCACAGCGAGACCTGGAGTCAAAGAGATGGACCTCCATGTGCAATCACCAGCGTGTTCCTCCCCGCAGCCCCTAGGGGATTGACTCTCAGATCTTTCCGTCAAACTTAAACTTGTTCACGGCCTGCTGAAGTGAAAAGTTCACTAACTCGCTTTAAAAGGCCACTTGGCTGCATGATGGAAATCAGCATTCAGACGTTTGGGTCTACTGGTTCTAACTGTTCGGCTGAGGTAATACAAATTTCACAGAGAAGAAGAGATGTTTTTCTGACTTTTTTATTGTTTTGCGTCAAAATGTGAATGACCTCATATTGTTACAAATGAATACACCCGGAAAGACTTGGATCGTTTTTTACTATAGCCAGTACACATTACCATTATGTTTGAAAGTAACAAGCTAAATAAAATTCAGCAACAGATCCAGATAGCTCCACATCCACCCACTCTCTGTCTGGGTGATTACATTCCTGGGCGGTGTTCCCCCATGCGTGACCGGAGGGAGAGAGGGAAGGTAACGTCCGTTGCTCTGGTCTCTCTTGTTCCCTGTCAGAACCCTGTCAGATGTCACAGAGATGCCTTCAGCCAACGAGACGCCTGCCTCCTGGCCACAGAGTGAGAAGCTGAGAAACTGACAGTATGTGTGACTCACCATCAGGCACAGCGCCAGACCAAACACACACTTAAAATGCACACCCCTGAAAACGATGAATACTCATCCCAAATACCCAATGATTCACTGGAAGTGCGTTGAAATAAAAAGGCTGAAACCTGGAAGAAGTATTATGAATCAAACAATTTAGAACCTTTATGCTTATTTTATACCAAGCCTAAAACCTGCAAATAACCATACTGTTCCTTGAATTATTTCAAATGTTACTTGAAATGTAATTAAAAGGTATGGTATCAACAAAACCATCACATGTGTTGTCCACTACCATTTAGGTCAACTTAAATGTAAAAGATATTCTTTAGCATTGTATCTTATGTACTGCGACTTCGAGATCAGATGCGTTTTGCAGAGAGGATGCACAAGTTGGCTATGTTCCTGGTTCAATAGACGTGCGAAATCAACTGTGTTGTCATCAGATATTCATCATACTTCCTTCCTAAAAAGATAGGTAGCTAGCTGGGGTTATAACAACAAATTGGTAAAATGCCTATATTTTGCCCCTACACAAAGGTAGGGACACATGTGACCTTTATAATTATTGACTTATTTCTAAACTGTATTGTCTAGCAAAAATATTAGTCACTAACAACTAATTATTAAACAAATATCAGTCCGGTTTTAGACCAGGGCAGTGAGGGCACAGTACCATCACAGCCACTACATTGGTTGTGAATGATATTGCCATAGCTGTTGACAGTAAGTTAAACTGTGATGCTCTATTTGTTGATCTGTCGAAGGCATTCTCTATTGCTTAAAAAACGGATCTCATTAGGTTTTGACATAAACACTTGTGCATGCTTTCAGAATTATCTTAGCAACAAGATCACAGGCTACTGTTGCTGATTGGGTAAAATCAAATTTTGTTACAATTCATAAAGGAGTCACAAAGGGTTACATTTTGGGTCCTTTATTGTTTATTATTTACACCATAACATTTATTTTTTAAATCAGGCTTTTTTTCAGGCCAGACTTATTTTATTTCTGTGACATCAGATCGAGCCTAAGATTAGGCCTCTTCTGAGCTGGCTGGGATAGGACCGGGCTCGGATTTTCAGGCCTGATAACAACTCTAAGCTGAAGGCATTGGCTTGGGGCAAAGCGGACACTCAACTAGTTGGTGTTCAGATGATTTACTGACAGATCGCATAGATCAAGGTACAGTTACTAGCTAGCTCAAGACGAAGTCACTTGACCTGGGTGTAGCCCTCAAAGGTATTGTCGGAGGCATATTTGCCGTATTTGTCACAGTTGTTGATGGGGCGCTAACTACCTACCGTAGCTGGCTAGCTAGCATGTTTCTTTTGTGTTTGTGCATATTGTGTGATAATTGCGATTTCATTTCAAAATGTATCTGTGACAGATTATTTTTCAATCTGAACCTACTGAAGTAGGCTTGGGCATATACTTTAGCTCCCGGATGATATTGTGACCCATTGTACATGTAAATGTTAATAGTTACACTGAAATCCCAGCTAGTAGGCCACAGGCTTAAGCTACATTTGACGTCACTGAAAGCAACTTGCTAGTGGATGGGCACTAAGTTCGCAGTGACCTTGTGGTATTTAAATGCAGATGGATACAGAAGCAGTGCAAACGTACTCATGGTTGTTCTCAGATGCATTGGCAGGCACAGCATTGAATATGACATCATCTATGGTAACACTTGTAAATAATATTAAGAAACTAATTTACTTCGGAATTGGCCTTTAAGTAAGAGGTTTGAAATGTCTATTACATGACCTTTTTATTGTTACTGTGAATGTTTCTTTTAAAGTCTGTTTTTCATTTTCATTTCATGTTTTTTATGGTAGTGTCATTGTATTTTATACTTTTAGTTCTTAGGCTACTGTTTTTATTTCATTTTTACATATTTGTATCACAGGGCACAATTGTGATAAAAGAGAGAAAAAACAAGACAAAAAATGTATTAACAGTAATTTACACAGAAGGGACATTTGCAAATAAAAAACTTTGTTAAATGGTAGTAAACAAAAGGGTATTGTTTGTGCTTAAAATAATAATAAGATATAATGTCAATTAAATGTGAATATTTTGGCGACAGTAATATACGTATAAAATTTATACTATAAATATTAGTGATGGACACATCAATGTGTGATTGATATCAACAGTATCTGGGACTGATCTATTGGGATTCAATCTACTGCTGTGTTGTGGTTATCCCTGCAGGGGGCTGAAGGCACTCCAGCCAGCTATGATCAAACACAAGCAGGCAGGTTTGTTCTCACTCCCCCTCACTCACATAAAACTCTCAGCTCCCTGAGCGACACGGACAGATGTGGCCAGCACGGATCTATATATGAGAGACTCTCAAGTGCTACATGTGTGGTGTAAATTCGCCCCCAAGTCTTGTTTCCCGCCTGTTTTTAGTTTAAAGTCTTTCAAGTGTGGGCAGTGCTTTGGTTTTGAAGTGTAGATGTTACACACATCTCTTCTCAGAAGTTCTATGAACAGGGTTTTTGGGGTCCTCTATAATAGTGGCTTGTCAGAAGGGTTGTGAGATAATGCTGGGTCTACACAATGTACTGTAATGGACTTAGTGAGGTCATGGTGAATACTGTGAAAATGGGACAATAAGGAAAGTGGGACATTTAAAGATGCAGTTTGTGATTCTGGCCACTGGTTGTAAATGTTGCACTATTGATTAATTACTAATATTATTAAAATGGGTCCCCAAAAATGTTGTACAATATCATTAATTTCTGCTGTATGTCATCATTTATGCACCATGCCATCAAAACCACCCAACCTAAACTGCTTAGACTTTTTGCAAATATCAATAGCAAGTTACATATTGAGACCAAAATGCAAGGTTTAATACACTATTTTTGCAATTGCAAAAGTCACTGACTGCGTCTTTAAGCTTTGTAGAGGACATTTAGAACACCATAATATAATGCCTGAAGGTCATTTTAATGGATAGTAAATATTTATAAATTTGTACACATTTGTTTACATCCCTGTAATTTACCTTTTTCTTTGCAAAGTTAATCCATCCACCTGACAGGTGTAGCATATCAGAAAGCTGATTAAACATCATGATCATCACACAGATGCACATTGTCTAGGGCTGAAATCATCAAGTCTAAACAAATATTTTTATCACACAACACAATGCCACAGATATCATACATCATATAGGAGAACATAATTGTCGCTCTGATTGCAAGTGTATCCAGAACTGATAACAAATAATTCCATGTTCATTATTCTACCTTATAAAATGGGTTCAGAGATATCAGCAATTTGTTTGGCTAAATTTGGCTTTGAAGTATATGACATATACTTGATATCCGCTCATAAAACGTTGCCTTATCACTCAAATATCACTACACCAAATCTTTAAATTTTTTGGCAACATTTTTGGTTAGACAGAAATATTTTTACAACTACTGGCCAAAATGTATGACTGTACATTTTAAACTACTCTCACTTCTCATTCTTTGTAGTAAAGTACTTGGGCCCCAAATTTCCCAGAACTGTGTCCCAATTTAGCACTACCAACAGAAAAGAAATGTAACTCAAAGTCCTGACTCAAAGTCCTTCTGACGTACGTTGTAGGCAAGATGCACTGCTAATGAAGCGGATGTGTGCTGCAGGTTGGATATCCCCCTTTTGAATTGAAATGTGATGTATGACGTCCCACAAAATCTGACATGTTTACTTCCAAAATCTCTGGCCTAGTGAATTGATGAGGAAGCTCACACATTGTACATGCAAATAGCTAGTAAATATGATTCAATCAAAACACTCAATATTTCAGTTACTCATCCTTTATTATTTCTTACTTAAATATTTGGTATATTGTAGAGTTCTTAGGATATTTACAATAGTATCCTGTTCACTGTTTACAACCAAAGAATGACTCCATTTTAGCCATACCCTACTGTAGAACTGGTTGTACCTGTGTCATGATGTACTGTATTGGTGGTTATAGTAACATGCCAGAGTGCATGTGTGTCATGATGTGTCGTGTAGGTTGAGGGAGAGAGACTGGAGGCGGTATGATGTGAGCGAGACATGGTTGGTTTAATCAGAAACCCACAAAGGCAAACGAAAAACGAATGACCGGCAGGAATATACACAGAACAAACAATATATACCTCGTGCTCTTAAAGTGGCACGGACACTTCTAACAAAAGAACAAAAAGAACACGTAACTAGGGAATACAGAAACCAAAACTCTCACGAAAAGAAACACTCGGAATACTAGGAACTCACGTAGACTCAGGAACACAACTCACTGGGAACATAGAAATACACGGTGACAGGGAGGAAAAATCCACTATGCTTTAGCACCCTACTCTTGGTCTGGGCACAATAAATAGAGGCAGAAAACACAAGGCTGAAGGAAATCAATTAATAACACAAAGCTGTAGCCCATAGACTAATCAAGCTGATACAGAGAACAAACTACATAGAACACCCAGGAGATCGGATAGCCCAGACCAAGAAGAGGGCGTGGCTAAGGGAGACAACAAGGAATGACTATACACGGAAATATCACAAGGGGGGGCTAGGAGTCAATAAACAAGAAAACCAAACACTATGAAAGGGCAAAAAGTAACACAAATAACAGAAATAACAAAACACATCCACCAGGATGTGACAATGTGTTGTATTAGCCATGTTCCTATGGGTTATAATTAGAGATCTCTATATAATTAAGGCTTCTTGACTGCAGTACCCATTACCTAAAATATAAAATGTATTTTTTATAAATTAATTGATAGATAAATAATAGATTCACGTTATAGATTTGATAAATAAAACCCAAATACAAATGTAATTCATTAGAATATACACTGTGGTCATAAAGGCTGTGGCATTTAAACAATGCTCAACTAGTACTAAGGGGCCCAAAGTATGCCAATAAAATATCCCCCACACCATTACACCACCACCACCAGCCTAAACTGATGATACATGGCAGATGAGATCCATGCTTTCATGTTTTTTACACCAAATTCTGGCCAAACCAATTGAATGTCTCAGCAGAAATTGTGACTATCAGACTTGGCAACATTTTCCAATGTTCTGTTGTCGAGTTGTGGTGGGCAGATGCAAATTGTAGCCTCAGTTTCCTGTTCTTAGCTGACAGGAGTGGCATCGATGTGGTCTTCTGCTGCTGTAGCCCATCTGCTTCAAGGTTCTCTTCTGCATAACTTGGTTGTAACAAAGGATCATTTGAGTTACTGTTGCCTTTCTGTCAGCACAAACCAGTCTGACCATTCTCCTCTGACCTCTGCCGCCAAAGAGGCATTTTGCCCAAAGAACTTGCACTCACTGGATATTTTCTCTTTTTCAGACCATTCTCTGTAAACCCTACAGATGGTTTTGCGGGAAAACACCAGTCCAGTAGATCAGCACTTTCTGATATACTTAAACCAGCCCGTCTGGCACCAACAACAATGCCACGTTCAAAAAATTTTTTATCACCTTTCTTCACCCTTCTGATGCTTGGTTTGAACTTCTGTAGATCGTCTTGACCCTGCCTACAAGTCTAAATACATTGACTTGCTGATTATGGTAGATATTTGCATTAATGAGCAGTTAAACAGGTGTAGCTAATGAAGAGGCTAGTATCTAAAAAATCATTGGCCCAGGGCAGATACAGGATGCCAAGTGAGAATAAACACTAATTCTTCTGACTATAACCATTAAGAAAAACTATTTTCTCATTTGTCTTTTTGGGCAAATTTCAAATGTTGGTGAATTACAGTTCAAAATCTTCTGCAAGAATGTATTCTGGTGTATATTTTCTACACTTCAGGATTATCTGTAGATCGTTTTTAGTATATAATATTATACAGTGTATTGACAACAACTGCAAAATTATATGTAAAAAAAAATGAACGCATGTGCTGAACATGGACATTGTGATTTGTCAGTTGTTGCAGGGATAAACAGAGACAAGAGTGAAATAAAGATTTAATATACAAAATATGGACAAAAAGGACTATGTGGTGTAAAATGGGTTTTAAAGCAGAAGTGTCATAACATGCAGCATACAGCACCTCACAATCAACACACATCAACTTGGGATAATGAACCAACCAAAAAAACAACAAAACAAAAACAGGGACCTAAATACAGCACTAATGAATGTAACTGAAACCATCTGTGGATTTTTGGCAGTGGAAGAATGCAATCTATTGGTGGACAGGACAAACCATGATGGTGATGTCATTTGATTTCCGGGTTAATGTTAAAACAACATGGTGGGGCTGGAGCCACTGATGCAGAGTGCAAAGTAGATTTCCACACTCAAAGCACTGGTGGCTTGTCTTCTTTAGTGTAATTGTGCAATATCTCACATCACACAGCAGCTCAGGATTTGACGGCATTCCAGGAAGGTTTGGAGTTGTTCTGAAAGCAACGGCTGGGACTACTGCTTAGTAGTAGTTGAAATTAATATATTGTTAGGGATTTCCATTATTTTGTCTATCCTGTGTGGATAGATACTGTAGAAAACACAGGCATTGGGAACTAAGAATACATAAATTGGTATTTGAGATAAAAATAGAAAAAGGTACAAAAATAAAATGTTTTGGTGTACGTAAAGCATGTAGTGTATGTATGTGTTTTCATGCATGTGTTTGTGCATGTTTGTGCGTGTGTGCATGTGTGCGCGTGTTAATGGGTTTGGTAGAGGATCCGACACATAGAGCTCTCAGGCAGAAAGAAGATATAATAGAAATCCACAGAGCTGTTTGTTATAATCAACAGTGAGCTGGATGGATCACACCTCCTCTTAGACCTCACTAACAACTCCTGTTCTTCTCCTCACCCTACTTCCTGTTTGTCTGATTCTGTTTCCATCTTCTCCTCTCTCTTTCTCTCTCACTGCTCACGTCCACCTGTCTGTCCATCTTGTTTTCTTCCTAATTCTATCTTCCTCAAACAAGTCCCTCTTTCAGTTCTCCCAGTCCTTGCAGCTTCTAATCTGTCCTAATTCCTTCAAAATTCCTTCCCCTCAGCTGCGCCTCATTGAAGCTGACACTATAACACATAACATCTTGGTTCTGTCCAACTCTACCAGAGCTCCCCAAAGCAGCCCTTTGCCACCATGAAATGAACCTACAGTACAGCGATAGACTACTGCATCCACCCTGATCCTTACTTCTCTCCATCCTTTCACCTGTTCACCCCTTTGTCTCTAAGTTTAATATTCACATTTTTGCAAACAGTGTGTAAGGCCAATGAGGCTACTTCTGACCATGCTGTTAACAGGGAATTGTCACAGGCTTCAAACTTGATTTAAGCCAATCAGATATACAGTGGGTACGGAAAGTATTCAGACCCCTTTCAATTTGTCACTCTTTGTGTCATTACAGCCATTTGATAGAATTAAAAAATGTTCATTTTATTTCTCATTAATGTACACTCAGCACCCCATCTTGACCAGAAAAACTGAAATATCACATGAACATAAGTATTCACACCCTTTGCTCAGTATTGAGTAGAAGCACCCTTTTGAGCTAGTACAGCCATGAGTCTTCTTGGGAATGATGCAACTGTAACGTTTCTCAGTTCCTCTTCCCAGAGAACTACATCTTCCCCTTCCTAGTTTGCTCAGAACTACAATTCCCATTCCCCAGTTCATCTTCCCTGTGAACTACAGCTTCTCTGGTCTTGCCTCCTCAGAACTACATTTCCCATAACCTGGACTCAATCAACCAAATTTCATTCACCTGCTCTCACCCAGTCCTATATATGACACACACACATCCTTGCCTCTTCGCAAGGTATTGTGAGTCTTGATTTCTTCCTACTGAGCATTCATTTCTTGCATTGTTATTCTGGCCTGACCTCGGCATTGATTATTAAGTATTTTGCCTCGGATTATCTCTAGTACCTTTGCCTATACTCTTGGATTGATATTCTGGCCTGACCTCTACATTGATTATTAAGTATTTTGTCTCTGATTATCCCTAGTACCTTTGCCTATACTCTTGGATTGATATTCTGGCCTGACCTGTGCATTGTTTATTCTATATTGTGTTTTGGATTTCCCTCTATACCTTCGCCTGAGATGTTGCTGTCTTGTATTTGAACCCTGTGTAGAATAAACATTATTGTTCCTTTTATACCTTGGGAGTACTGTTACAGAATACCTCGCCACTACAAAATATGGTTGGGAGTGAGCTGGGTTACGGTGGCTGGGCCCAGGTGGATCCTCTATGGGACCTCTACGAAGCCTCCTATAAGGACTTTTTAGTCAGGGAGGCTATGGATGGGGACTACATCCTTCCCCGTTGTGTCTTTGAAACACCTGCCCCGTTTGAAGCTCCTAAGAGGGCACCCAGTCCCTGTTTTAAGACAGTGGCTCCCAGCCCCAGTCCAGAGATGGCTACCATCCCCAGTACCAAGAAGGCTACTAGTCCCAGTTCCAAGATGGATACCAGCCCCAGTTCCAAGATGGATACCAGCCCCAGTTCCAAGAAGGCTACTAGTCCCAGTTCCAAGAAGGCTACTAGTCCCAGTTCCAAGATGGCTACCAGTTCCAGTTCCAAGAAGGCTACTACTCCCAGTTCCAAGATGGCTACCAGTCCCAGTTCCAAGAAGGCTACTAGCCCCAGTTCTAAGATGACTACCAGCCACAGTTCCACGATGGCTACCAGCCCCAGTTCTAAGATGGCTACCAATCCCAGTTCCAAGATGGCCACCGGCCTCAGTTCCCAGAGGGATTTAATTTTCACTAAGTTAAGGAAAGACCACAAAGTGGATGGGGACTATCAGGATTGGATGAACCAATGTGGCCAAGCCATCAGTGCCCGTCCAGACTTGGTTAGCCAGTTCTTCTCATGGAGGGCTGGTTATGGGTCACTCCAGACAGAGGCTGAGATCTTCCTTTTGAAGCGGCTGCTCACCCGATCCCCTCAGTTAATGTCCTGTTTGGAAGCCATTGGGGCCTCTCGATGTCCTGGCAGGACCCTGATCGCCCAAGTTCCTTGGCCACAAGAGGTCGCAATTCCCATTCCACGGGCACAAGAGGTCGCAGTTCCCTCTCTTCGGCCACAAGAGGCCGCAGTTCCCTCTCCTCGGCCACAAGAGGCCGCAGTTCCCTCTCATCGGCCACAAGAGGCCGCAGTTCCCTCTCCTCGGCCACAAGAGGCCGGAGTTCCCTCTCCTCGGCAACAAGAGGCCGCAGTTCCCTCTTCGCAGCCACAAGAGGCCGCAGTTCCCTCTCCTCGGCCACAAGAGGCCGCAGTTCCCTCTCCTCGGCCACCAGAGGCCGCAGATCCCTCTCCACGGCCACCAGAGGCCGCTCCCACTCAGGTCTCCACTACCCAGTCTCGGCCACCAGAGGTCGCTCCCGCTCCGCCCCGGCCAGCAGAGGTTGCCCAAGTTCCCAGACCAGCAGAGGTCTCCACCCTGTCCAGACCAGCAGAGGTCTCCACCCTGTCCAGACCAGCAGAGGTCTCCACCCTGTCCAGACCACCAGAGGTCTCCACCCTGTCCAGACCAGCAGAGGTCTCCACCCTGTCCAGACCACCAGAGGTCTCCACCTTGCCCAGACCACC
>JACXGM010011816.1:0-24622 GCA_016801145.1 Umbra pygmaea
TAATAGTCCATAAACCCATGTCGTTATGTTTCCTTCCATTATGACACCGGGGCCATAATGGTGCATAAACCCATGTCGTTATGTTTCCTTCCATAATGACACTGGGGCCATAATGGTCCATAAACCCATGTCGTTATGTTTCCTTCCATAATGACACCGGGGCCATAATAGTCCATAAACCCATGTCGTTATGTTTCCTTCCATTATGACACCGGGGCCTTAATAGTCCATAAACCCATGTCGTTATGTTTCCCAGCTGTCAATTTACACCTGGAATGACTTACCTGTCACTTGACATCAGTGTTTTGTGTCTTATCTGACTGTCAGCTATTTTGGAATCGAGTCCCATCCACCGTGGCATTCTCGATATTGCTCTATTACTACATTGGTACACAAGGGAATAGAATTCAACTGGTGACTGTCAAAAATACGTGGTTAAAAAATAATCGAATTAACATTTTTTGTTTGTCTTTCTGTCCACCTCCTTTTCAAACAGGTGGCTGTGTCCTTATTCTCAGTAGGAATTTTGTTCAGTATGCCTGTTTTGGATTATTTGGAATCATTGCATTACAGGTAAATGTAATACATCCCATTTAAGAAGTATTAGGAAAATGTTCATTATTATTTTTGACACTGACTGTTTTTTTATCTTGACCTAAAACATAATAATGAAAGAACTGAAAAAACTGTTAACAAAATATTTGTGAAGAAGTCATTTCGGTTCAAGACAAGCAGCCGCAGTCGGTGGATCTTAATTTAGGACGCTGGGCTCGCATTACTTTCGGGACCGGAGTGAATTGAACCGTGTGTAGCGCATCAAACCCATTGTGTGATATTATTCCATTTCCCTCAATCTGGATGGTAATGCGAGCCCGGTGTCCCCAATTAAGATCCACCGACGGCGGCTGATCACAAGGTCACTTAACCCACATGCACATCTGAAACTAACGGCTTGGTCGTGGAGACATGGTCCTGTTATATTCTGCTCATTGCAATGGTTGTGGAGACATGCTTTTTTCACTTGGAAGACCAAGGCTTTCCTCTCCTGCTTAAGTCCTTATTAGCCTTGAAAGGTGTAATTGAATAAGTTGTTCAGTTTGTGGATGCGGTGGGAACGCTTACCTTCAGTCCATCCAAAACGCTGCAGCAAGGTTACTCATAAGGTCATCTAGACGGTCTCACTTCACCACTTTACTAGTCTCTACATTGGCTACCCTTCAAATTCAGGATTCAGTTTAAAATTCTTATTCACACTTATAGATCACTGCATATGTGGCTGACCTACTGCAACACTATTTATCGGCACACCCCCTAAGGTCCACCATGTTAAGTCTGGTAACTGGTCCTCGTACTCGGCTTAAGACCCGTGGGGACCATTCTCTTGAGTCCGCACCAAGACTTTGGAACGCTCTATCTCTTCAAATAAGGGTCGGTTGTGTCTGTGGACTCTTAAAAATCAGTTGAAGACCTACCTTTTTAAACAGGCTTTTGAATGACCCCTCTAGACCCTATTTTATTCTATTAATTTGTTATTTTAATTGTACCTTGCTATAACATGTATTATATCATGTTGTATATTTTTATCTAAAGCACTTGGAGATTTTTTATCTGTGAAAAGCACTAAAACTAAATTGTACTCACCTTTCCTCTTTCAAGGAACCTGGCTTTTATCGCACCCTTATTCTAAACCTGATTATGTTTTAGCTGCAATGACTGCAACCAAATTCTTCCTGTAGTTGTCTCATCACTATTGAGGAATGTTTGTCTACTCTTTCATAACCAGAAAACTGGTCTGTATTAGACAATTATAAAGGAGAAGGTCAGGCCATCCTTCTGTATGCTGAAGTGCAGCTGGGTCATGCAGCCAGGTATTTATCTAAAAAATCACACAACGAAGAGAGTAACTATTTGTTTGTGAATTGAAATTGAGTTGTCAATGTCCAGACTTTAACGAAATTGTGATTTTTGTGTTAGGCCCTTGAACAAGCTATTCTTGGACAAAATCCCCTGAGTGTGACTGTTGAAGCAGTACTGTGGAAGAAAGGGCCAAACGTATTCCAGCAAGATGTCAGAGAGACTTATCACAACTACAGGAAGTGGTTGGTTGCAGTTATTGCAGCTCAAGATGTCACAACCAGTTATTGTGTGTAGATTATTTTCACACACATGCATTGGGTATTGAATTCATATTCATTAAATGTGTAATTTACATTAAGATTTTGAAATTTGTTCATTCAGGTTTCATTTATTTAATATTAGCTTTTGGTGGAAGATCAATCTCAAATGTAAAAAAATTCAAAAGAAAACAGACTAATAATAATACATGCTCCAAAATCAGCTTTATATGAGGTATTAATCATAGTTTTTTTTATTCAATGATGTAGAAAAAGGCAGTGCTGGTAGTATAAATTTGATACAGTTACAACTTTGGGGAATGAGACATATTTCTTAAAGATTTGTTGACATATGAACATTAAATTGACTATATCTACAGCATGTTGTCGCTTGTCAGAACATGTTATAAAGGACTCCATTACATTTCTTGAGGTTTATTTCAACATATCCTTATTATATAGGTCTTAATGTTTTTCTCATTTCAGACTATTGCCTACAGCATTTTATGGGATTTCAAATTCTTAATGAGGTGAGTCTGCCATCTAAGAGGCTTATAAGAACCTTATAGAACTCACTCTCTCCTTCTGCTTTTTTGATTTACTCTCAATTTCTGTTCTGTTACTTACTATTTGTTACTATTGGTGCTCTCTCCAGGAACCTAGCCCTGGGCGGTGGTCTCCTTCTGTTGCTGGCTGAGTCGCGCGGTGAGGGGAAGAGCATGTTTGCCGGGGTGCCGTCCATCGGAGAGCACTCTCCAAAGCAGTACATGCAGCTGGGTGGACGGGTCCTGCTAGTGCTCATGTTTATGAGCCTGGTGCACTTTGACCTCAGCTTCATCTCTGTGAGTGCTGACCTCTTCCTGACTCTGGTTCAAATGGTTGTTCTTTGCTTTTAAACTGAGCATTTCACATGAATTGACACTATTCTGTTGTGTCAGGTCGGCTCAAAGAAACACACCGCATGATGTTCGGAAAGAAACTATAGGATATAATTTTACATCATTTAAACTCATAGATGAATGCTATTATCGCTAAATACATATTTACATCATTATTACACATGGGTCATCACATGAAACTACAACTGCTATAAACGTGTAAATACTAATTAATAACTTGAGTGATATCATGCCCAATGCACTAAAGACGACCACGAAGCCCTGGGATGTTCCTGGGAGGCACTGCTGCCTCAATGGCTGATGTTTAAGAGTTGCATTAACATCAGCCTGTGAGGCAGCAAAGCCCCCCAGAAACATTTCAGGGCAATTTTGTCCTTTCTGTACTTAAGTCAGTAAGGATCCAGGCATGTGTTTTTATTTAGTGCCCTAATTTTCAAGTGCAGGAAATAAGGGTCAATATGTTATTAGGAGCTCGGGCCTGTTTTGAATGTGTGATCCCCACTCTTTAGATCCTGCAGAACCTGGTGGGCATGGCGCTGATCGTGCTGGTGGCAGTTGGGTTCAAGACCAAGCTGGCAGCCCTGACCCTGGTGCTGTGGCTGTTCGGGGTCAACGTGTACTTCAACGCCTTCTGGACGGTGCCTACTTACAAGCCCATGCACGACTTCCTGAAGTACGACTTCTTCCAGACCATGTCAGTTATTGGTGGCCTGCTGCTCATTGTGGCGCTGGGTCCGGGCGGTGTTTCCATGGACGAGAAGAAGAAGTCGTGGTGAGACTCAAGCGAGGACCACTGGGACCCAAACCCCCCAACCCTCACCAATAATGGCCTAATCAGTACACACCTCCTCCCCACATCCCCTCAGCACTGTGTCATTGGTTGTCTTGTCTGTCTGTCTCTAGCTCATTCCAACAGGACTGTCCTTCACAGGCACTTTGACAGAATAGTTTGCATTATTTATTTTTGGCATGGATGGTAATCGCAAGGTGGCCATGTCGTAATCTGGCGACATCCAAGACAGCCGTTTAATTGTTTAGTTTTTTTGTGACCATTTTTCTAGACCTATTAATGATATTTGATATTTGTATACTGTATTTTTTTTTCACCATTTGCTATTTTGTGGTGCACCTTCTCTGTGCCATTGGTAAAGTCAGAACCAAAGACACAGCCCACTGTTTTTAGGGGACTTTTATTACACTAATATCTAGTGTATAAGTAACTGTCTGATATTGAGGTAATGCAGAATAGATAGATTATTTGTTTATTCAGGTAGGTTTTTATTGGGAGCAAATTTACATAAAATATTTCAAGTTTTCTGTACAAGGGATAAGAGAACAAGAAACAATTTGACATTTAATTACAAAGACCTGATTGCTGCTTTGTTTGGTATCTGTTTTGGTCCTTGATCTGTTTTTTCTTGTTGGTGTGCCTGTTCAAATGCCTAGAGACAGATTTACGTTAAGGGGAGATGGGTTACTGTGTGCTTGATCATTTATTTGTACAGTACATGTAGAAATCGGGGTGGGCGTAAGCTTTAGCGTTTCTATTTTTTATTTTATTAATTTTGTCCCACAAATTATTCCTCGTTGCCTGTTAAACATATGAAAAATATGAGTGCTGGCGGTTGAGTCCAAAGTTTACAATTGGATACAGTATTCAATATCATTCATACAAATGGAGCTATTTAGAATTTATAGCCATCTTGTCATTAGTCTTAATGTTTTTCCATGTAATAAACTATGAGGAACAAAAATGCTTTTCTATCATGTGGTTTTGAAAAGGTTTATAAATCAAATAATAAACTTTGGTGTGTTTATTATGACTCAATGTACTTTTAGGCCCTGTGCTTTTGTTAGTATTGAGGTATTGAGTAATTAAAGCTAGTCTATTTAAGCACATAGACTGCTGTCTATTTTAAATGCACTTAAATCATATCAGAAACATGTGACCTTGTCAGATTTTGTAATATTCAGATTTAAAATCGATTAATTTGTTTTTGTAAGGTTCACAGCTTTTCTTGCAGTGGAAATAGAACTAATTTATCTTTCAGTGATCAGCTTACAAAAGCTGTTGAACATGTATTTCATGATATTTTACGAAAAGCAGTTTAGATGGGGAAAATGATTTCCTACATTATGCATAGCATATTTTGCTATTTGAACAGCAATTGCAATGATGACTTAACCAGTTGTTCTCCCAGTGTTTGTAAATGGGCTTGTGTCAGTCTGTCTTTATAATTCATGCGTTGTTGGCTGTGCTTTTGTGTGTAACAAATCACTGCATAGTGTAGAGAATTGTATCCCATATATATACATTTTTCTGATTTATTAAAACGTCAATAAATACAGTTTTTACAGACACACTAAGCTGGTGTCTTAAATGAGATGTTAGTTCAGTTGTTGCAGCTTGATTCTAGAAATACCACCTTGAAGAATGAAATATTTTATTAGACATGTTACTAAGATCTAAAAATGAACAGCAAGTTATAATATTTTATGTATTTGTGCCATCTAGTGGACATCAGATGTAATGCTGGATTTGTGTTTCTGTCTATTCTTGGTAGATGTGAGCAGTTTGTTCCATCATTTCATGGGATTTCTCATTCTTGATGAGTTGAGTCTGATGTCTAAAGAACTGTTTTCCCTACAGAAATTTCAATACGACAATCATGGGGGCGCATTTATAAAGCGTGCGTATAAACAATCCCTACAGGTGTATTTATGAACGGAATTAAGAATGTGCATATGCATAAAAAAGTGGGATTAATGTTACGCACTGTGACAGGGAAGGGGACCGTGACACCCATAGACTGTATTAATGGACAAAGCATCTGGTTCAGCCAAGTGAAGCAAATGAGGAAGTGCCTTAAACCTGTATTCTATATGAATTCCAGCTGGGGGCGACACGTGCGGTTACAAAAGGTCAGTTTCTGTAAAAACTATGAGAAAGTGACCCACTTCTCACTTGATTTATTATCTCAGTAAACATTTTCATAATGAGTTCAGGGTCTCAATCGCTAGTTTTCAGTCTACTGCAATACAGAATGATGTAAATTATTTGAATGATGGTTTTGTTGATTTTACACTCGGCGATAAAGCAGGGGGTGTTTTAGGGCGTGGTTATGGCATTCGGTTGTACGAGAAGACACTCAAAGAAGATGGCAGTTCAGTTTTTCCGGTAAGTAATGTTGTATTGTGTTTTGCATTTTGTTTTAATAATGTTTTTTGTCTGCCAACATTAGCATCCCAATACATATAAGTTAGCTAGCTAGATTACTCCTCACTCTCGTCTGACCAAGATAGCTGCGCCTGTAACGGCAAACTCGCCGACTCATAGCAGATCTCCACAAACCAATGGGTGATGTCACACATGCTCTGTCCATTAATATATACAGTCTATGGTGACACCCCACTGCTCAAGGACCCACAGAGGACAGTTTCAGAGGTATGGAGTTGTGAGTGTGAGTAAGGACACTGACAGAATATGCTGTCTAAAACAAAGGGCTTTATTATGCCACATGGTAAAGTTTGGTAGAACGGGCTGGACGGGACCAAAGAAAAAAGAAAACTAGCACAGTCAGGCACCCTAACCAATATACAGGGGCTGGTCTGCCCACCCAGGTCTTACCTAGTGTCACGATCTGAGCTCGGAACAGGTGAGAACCCAGAAGCAGAAATGGACACAGGTAAGAGAATAAATACATTGATGTTTTATTGTACAGTTGGATAGGTGGAATGTTGGTGGATGGTAACAGAATGGTATGGGAAGTGTAGAAATGATCCGAGAACAGAGACAGAACAGTTGTGAAGTGATGGCTTGTGTTATGAGGCTGAACCAGTTTGGCTTGGTGGTGGATACATGTCACACAGAGCAGGGTGGCAGGCTGGTACGGGTCCGGCACACGAAGTTAAGGTGGCAGGCTGGTACGGGTCCGGCACAAAAAGTTAAGGTGGCAGGCGGGTAGACACTGAAGCTTGAGCTTACAGGTGGTTGAGGAAACCAACAGCAGAGTGGTAAGCAGGTCGAGTGTCTGGGTGGATAATGAATGAATTGGTCCTGGAGTGTAAATGGGAATAGCAGGATGAGTAACCAGGCATAACAGACTACAAACTTAGAAAACAGGAACTCGGAACTGACTAGAATAACTAGACAATATACAAGACTAGAATCCCACTGAGAATGCACTTGGCAGTACAATAATCTGGCAGGAACTGCTTGCCAACACCTCACTAATAAAGGGAGGGTGGCAATCAGCCCCAGGTGTGGCAGAGGGAACAGGTCCACAGGATGGCATGGTGGCCTAGTGGATAGCACTGTTGTCTCACAGCAAGAAGGTTCTGGGTTCGACCCCGGTCGTCCCGGGCCTTTCTGTGTGGAGTTAGCATGTTCTCCCCATGTCTGCGTGGGTTTCCTCCGGGTGCTCTGGTTTCCATCACCATTAAAAACATGCAGGTTAGGTTTGGGACTACAGATGGAAATGAGCACCTATGCTATAATCTGGCTCATTTACAGTCTGTACAGAAATGTAAGATTGTTCATTAATGTGCACTCTCCCAAATAAATAAATAAATAAACAGACTAGGGATGCTCTTATTGACCGTTTAACCGTTAACCATTTGACCGATTAATACTAACAGTTAAATGGTTAAGAAGTTTTTTTTATTTTTTACGTATACAGTATATAGCCTATATTAGTTAAATCACGTGGCATGTTGACACGCGCAACCAGAGCCTGGCGCTTCGTTTTAAAAGGTGGGGAGATATAGGTAATGAGGAGCGAAATATACCGGCTGTCTGTTTTGCGTCTGCAACGCGTTCTTCATTTAAACTAATGTTACCTTAAAAACAACACACACAGTGATTGACAACACGCACTTTATTTTCGGAGAGGACCGTAATGGTAATTTCAATGAACAGGGTGCGCTAGGCAGATATTGTAAAGTTAGTAACATAACGCATAGCAAGCGTTAACATTTTGTTTTGTGTTAATGAAATATAGCCCTTATTTGTAGTAGGCCTCCTGTAAGCAGCAACCTTGTTCCAGATTGTCACCGACAGTTTTCATTCTATAATTTGATAACTCGGTAAACACTGCATCAATGCTACTTTCCTTTGATTGAAAACAGAAAGTGAAAAAGCCTACAACAAATTTTCTGCGACAATATTTTGGTTGGTGTGGACTTTACGCCAGTGTAGTTTGGTGAAACCAAACATCGACACAGCTTTAGTATGAAACTAACTAGTTTCATCGTATCATTTAGTGTGGACTTTGCACCATGGATGTATTAAGAACTGGATGGAATGACCTCATTCATTTCAGCGGAGAGAGCATGAAGCCAAATAGAAGAACTTTTTAAATGATAGCCGAGCGTACTGCGTAGCCTCAAGTTGAGTGTGATGACGTAGATATGATGTGAGCAACGTCTCTGAAAGCGGTAATTTTATCTTAGCCGCGCCTGAAGAAATCTGCTACCATTTGCATAGACAGCGTTCCGAATGTAGAGATAGAGACGATAGTAGGAACCTTTGGTAAGTATTCTGATTATTTTTGTCATTTTGCATAGTATTTATGTATTTTAAAATATAACGCCATGACATTCAAGAACGTGTGATATTAATTCATACCCAATATATAGGAGATAGGCACAGGCTAATTATTCAAATGCTAGTTAACATTAGTAATTAAACTAACTGCTAACGTAAATCGAAACTGTCATTTATTTAACTGCCGTGGGACCGCATATTTTAAATATTATTTAAGCACGATGAAATTAGGCATTGGTAAATATAACAAGCTTGCTGGACACGAATTAACATGGTTAATTGATGCAAATGTTGTATAACGTTTATAGTTGCCGAATATAACCACAAAGTGGTGTTAACTGTAATTTACATCGCAAGAGAAATGGACAAGTCAGTCATATTAAAGCTATTCAGTAAATCATTTTAGAGAAAAGCGCCTGGTAAATAATAGATAGATAATAGAATAACAATAACAAATGTCACCAAGAATATCTATTACTAATGGTTGGCCTTTTCATTTTTCTTTCCTCATAAGTTCAAATACTACTGCAACTTTTAACTACACTGCTTTACACAAAGCCTAACAAAGTTAAGCCATGTAGCTAGATTAAATTTGAATATGCAAATCAACACATTGACCGTAAGAGAGTAAAATAATAAATGAACCACGTGTATTAACAAATGTGTACTGACAATTAGAAAACACTGTTCTGATTGTATGCAATTAACAGGTCTAGTTCTTAAGATCATGGGCAGCAGCTACATTCGTTGTGGGGAAGAGAGGGCTGGAGAGACCATGGGGGCCAAGGTTCACTGGTTTGGCTGGGGTGGTCTTCGATGGCACGGACTCCTTCCTTTCTTCTTCCGGTCCCTTAGAGGAAGAGCATAGATGTCCTGCTGATTTATTGCGGCGGGAATGACTTGGGATGCAGGAAGAGCATCGATCTCGTTGCAGCAATGAAGGACCTGCAACATCTCTTTATGTGTTTTTGGCCGACACTGGTTGACAAGTTTCAATAAAGCAATATTTATTAACCAAATGATTCAATATTTATTATGGAAACACACAGTAGACACTTCAAGTAGACATGCTTTGACAGAAATGTAATGTGGTTTTATAACATGTGATATAACTTTGTAATAATATATATTCAAACTCACTAGCTTACACAGTTAATATTGATAAGACACATTTAGATTAATCTTAATTTTCATTGTGCAGAGTACAAGTATAGAGACAATTCACTGCAGTAAGTGTCTACCCAGAAGTGCAAAACAGTACAGTATAGACAGGTAGTGTAGTATAAACAGTATATGACATGGTTAACTGTATTCTACAGTTGGAGAGGGTAAGTCAGACGGTATTGTTGGAGGGCCGTTGCAGAGTAGACTGCACTTTTTATTTATATGTTAGGGAATATGTGCCACCACCACGGGTGTTTTAATTGTCAACGTATGGGTCATGTGGCTGCTGTGCGCAGAGTGTAGGGTCGATGTGCTTGGTGTGGGGGTCCACATGAGTATATTGTAAGTGTGGGGTAGGGGACAAGGTGAGGTGTTGGAATTGTGGTGGGGAGCACAGTGCTGCATTTGGGGGGTGTATGGTTCAGAAGTGGGCAACAGAGGCTCAGCGGGTTAAGGTGGTGGATAAGGTCACTTATGCTGAAGCGGTGCAGAGAGTGGGGGGCCTTAGGTTGGGTGTGCAGGTGGAGAACGAGCAGGGTTTAGGGCCTGTGTCGGAGAAAGGTATGGGTGTTCACAAGGTGATGTTGTCTGAGACGTGTAAACATGAGTGTGTGGTTGGTAAGGATTCATTGGTGGTGGGCAGGATTGAGTTTTTGGCATTTCTGTGTAGTGTGGTGAATATCTGCAGTCAGGTTAAGGGAAGGAACTCTAGGACAGTTGTGGTGGGTGCTGCTAGGGAGTTTATGGGTGTTACTGATATCACGGTGGAGATGATTCGTGAGTTTATGATGGTGAGGGGGGAGGGTAGGTAGTGGGATGGGGTGCTGGGCGTGGGTAGTGGGCAGTATATTTAAATTTCTTAGGGTGGTAGGTTGAGTTGGGTGGACTTGAATTGGATAGGCTGTGACTGGCCTTACACTTTGGTACGGTTAGTGGTGTTATATGCACCATGAGTCGGTTGCAATCCGCCAAAAAACCCATAGAAGAAGCAGAAACCAGCCCATTGACTTAGTGAAGAATTCCCCTGCAATATACATTACTCTTGGGAGATTAGCAACGCCCCAAGTGTGATCTTTCGTGCGCTACCTCTGGAGGTTGCATGAGCCCCGCAGGTTTACACAATAATTGTCTCACACCGACGTCAGAGCTAGCAGATTCAGAAAATGTTGCTAAAAGTTATCGGTATCTCTCGTAGTGTAAAAACCCTCTATGCTGCAAATGCTTCATTGCCTAAATGTATAATAGATGAGTAGTAATAGTGTAGGTGCTCAAGATAATGTAAACATTTGGAAAATACAGTAAGTCCTATGGATGTACCTGCAACAACTTTTTTAGCTTCAGGTTGTGAAACGGTCTCGTCATTTGTCAGCTGTCTGCCCAGTACATGGCTGATCAACGCTGCCATTATCCGCCTGGTTGTAACTTGGACATCACACCCACCGATGGTCCCCAGATAGGTAATCTAGAAATACAGGATAGATCGAATCAAAAAATATATTAGTCTGGGGTCCCCTGCTGGAGTTGCTCGGATAAGCGGACAAAGCAAAGATGGATGGATAGAAACAGAGATTTTTAATGGGTAATATAAAGCAACAAATTACTGTAATTATAATGAAATTAACTAAGCTATTGAGTTTTACCAAGTCCTTTCCACTTTGATGGTCCTCCCTTTTTTGTTCCAGGTAATCCAGATCTCTGTAGTTTTGTAAGGGTAGCACAGTGTCATCAGATAAATTCACCTCTGCAGTACTGGATCGAAAGAGACCGGCCACTGTTCTTCCAAGCTTTGTCAGTCTGTCCTTGATTTCCTCAAGAGCATTCACTAAATATCTCTCAATACCTGAAAGAAAACAATAGACAAGTGTGTAATGTACCCTGTGTAAGGATATTTTTCAAATAGCGATTTCTTAGGATGACCATATTTTAACTTTCAAAAAAGAGGACAGTGGGAGCAGAAGGCAGACCCTAACCCGCAGTGGAAGGTAAATACAAATCCTCAAAAATGCACACAATGAATGACAACTGTAGAAAGCAAAGCCGAATCCTGGACATTTTGGTTGATTTCGAATTCCTGGTCGGACAAATTTTTTATGCAGCAGTAAAAAATTTGAAAAAAGCATGATGCAGCAGTAAAAATGTGACTGCCAGGAACAGATGGAAAAATTATGAATGGTTCTGTAGAGTTGAAAACCATAACCATGGCAAGAAACAATACTGTTGTAGTCAGCAAAGCCTGAGATAAATGTTGGCCGAATATTCCTATTTATGTAAATTCGTAAATGAAGACCTCATTGTTTTCTTGAACACTAACGTGACAATTACATATTCTACAGCATTGAAGTGATCTTCAGTTTTTCACTATACAAAACATACCTGCAGACGAGTGGCTCACAAGAGGCAGATGGCTCAGAGATGCACAGTGGCTCACAGGAGAAGGAAGACTCTGAGATGGATCGTGGCTCACAGGTGGAAGATGGCTCAAAGACTGGGGTTTGCTGGTAGACTGAGATTGGCTTGCTGGAATACAAGATAAATACCCTTTCCTCCAAAAAGAGATTCACTTGACTCCAAGAATCAAGATGCATATAGTCTAAACTGAACATTGTTCAACCTGGTAAGAGGGATTTTCATCCTCCTGTCTGGTAAACGGATCATCTGTGCAGAGTGTAACTGCCTTATCTGGGAATGTCATGTGGTTCTCATATCATAACTTATCACTATCATCACAGTGATTGCTGTCATCAAACTAACACTGACAGTCCATAAAAACATAAATATGTTCTTCATGATTAGGTAAATTAGTAGTTATATACAGGTTGAAATTCCTCCAAAACATAAGTCCCTAAGATCTCCACCTAAACATAATGGCTTTTCAAAAGATTGGAGAAATATCAATACATTCCTAATTGCCTACGTTTGGTCCAGTAACTTCTGCCAGACATAACTGCAACAGTATATGATTTAGGTCAGATATACATGTTAACTAAATATCTGATTACTGAAATTCACAGGCTATTCGTCAGTACTGATGTCACCAGTGAAACAAGACAGAACAAAAGAACTGTGTTAAAATTACACATTAGCTAAACAATCTCCCACATGTCATGGATTGCTGACTGGCTTAGTCTAAAAGTTAAGATAATTAGCTAATCATGCTAAGCTACAATGTTTGCAAGTAGCTAACATGAATTTACCAAAAGTTAGGTGAATAGCTAGCCGTAACATTGTGCAAGTTGCCAGCTTAATGATGACTGGTTAGGTATTAAGTTAACATTAGCTAACTAGCTGACGTTAGCTAACGTTTATTGGCTAATTATGTTATCAAGTTAGCTAGCCAAGGTAATGTTAGAACAACAAAACTGATGATACAACTCCATATCTGCAAGTGTCACTACCATGTCCCAAACGGATTATACAGATTATCAGAGTTTTCTTACTGCCTAGCTAACATTAACTAGTCAGTTTATGTTAGCTTGCTTAACATTAAGCTACCTTAGCCATTACCAAAATATCAACATAAGCGATGCTAAATATATTGCAGTCATCAAAATGGCAAATAGCTAAACAAAGTTTAAAACATTAGGTAGATAGCTATATATAGTAACCTTGTTACCTAAATTCTAAACGTTACCTCAGGTAAAGAAAGCTGACGTAGGTTTCCCAAAGGATCTCTGTCAAAAAAATTTTTTAGACAGAGATTGTCTGCGAGGTTCTACTGGAATATATGGTAATTTCTCTACTGTGCGACAGGAAGTCATGTGGTTATGAGACAGGAACGAAGATACGTTTTCAAAAACTGCTGATACGGGGCCATAACGTGAGGTACAAGGTATTGGAGCTTTTTATACATAGTCCTGTTTCTTTAGAAATAAACAATGGAGAAATAGAGTCTTAAAACGCTTCTGATTTCAATTTATTCGCTGTCAAAGTGACCCCTAAACTGAATGGAATGCTAATGTGAGCTGATAGCCTGGTTGTCGCGTACCGTGAGGAGACTGGAGACAGGTGCAATATAAGGAGGTTTTATTCCGTACTCTCCGACAAGAAATAAGTAATCATTCATAGGAACACAAGAACGTAGCAGCAACAGTAACAATACCCAACAATACCCAGGGGAAAACACAAAACACCTGGTTATATACTCTTACAGGAAGTCATTTGCAATCATGTAATCCCATGCACTTGGTGCGTAATGGGACTCATGAAGAACCTAGAGAACTATACACAAAAAGGCTGCTACATAGAGAAGGCTAGAACTCTGGGGAAGCGGAGCGTGGACAGCGCCGGGGTGCTGAAGGCACAGAATCCAGGGAGGCAGACTGTGGACAGCAACGGGGTGCTGAAGGTGTTACAGAATCCCCCCTTGAGGAGCGGCTCCAGCCGCGGAGGTGGAAGGGACGGAGCGGGGATGCCCCCTGGGAAGAGGACCAGGCCGGTCGAGACGCCGATGGTGAAAGTCCCGGCACAGGGAAGGGTCAAGGATGTCCCTTGCTGGCACCTAGCTGCGCTCCTCCAGTCCAAACCCCTCCCAGTCCACCAGATATTGAAGGCGGCCGTTCCATCTGCGGGAGTCCAGGAGACAGCGCACCGAATAAGCAGTCTCGCTGTCGATGGAAAGAGGAGGAGGAGGAGCACCGCCCTGCACATCACCGTCCAGGGGACCCCGGACCACCGGCCTTAGGAGAGAGACATGAAGGTGGGTGAGACTTTCATGTGTTTCGGCAGCTGGAGAGTGTACGAGACCTCGTTGATCCTGCGGAGCATCGGAAAGGGACCAATAAATCTGGGAGACAGTTTCCCACACGGAGTGTTGAGGGACATGTCGCGCGTAGAGACCCAGACCCGGTCTCCCAGCTGAAAAACAGGACCCTCACACCGGTGCCTATCCGCCTGCTCCTTCTGGCGACGCAGTGCACGCTGTAGACGTGTATGAGTGGCCACCCATAAGTCCTCCGCCCTCCGAAACCACTCATCCACTGCCGGTATTTGGGCCGTGCTCGGGTGCCACGGTGCCAGAGTGGGTTGGAAACCTAAGACACACTGGAAAGGTGTTATATTCATAGATGTATGCCTCAGGGAATTCTGGGCGTACTCGGCCCATGGTAGGATGTCCGCCCAGTCACCCGGGGTATCCCGGCAGTATGATCTAAGAAACCTCCCAATCTCTTGGTTCACCCTCTCAGACTGACCATTTGATTGGGGGTGGTAACCGGACGTGAGACTCACCGCGATGCCCAGGGGCTCCATGAAGGCCCTCCAGACCCTGGATGTGAATTGGGGTCCACGATCTGACAGGATGTCCTCAGGGAGGCCGTAGTTGCGGAAGACGAAGGTGAACAATGCCTCTGCCGTTAGAAAAGCAGTGGGCATCCCTGGAAATGGAATCAACTTACAGGACTTTGAGAACCTGTCCACGACAACTAGCACAGTGGTGTTTCCCTTCAACTCGGGTAGATCAGTAATAAAGTTGATGCAAATGTGCGACCAAGGCCTTTGGGGAGTAGGCAAAGGGTGGAGCTTACCGTACGGTAGGTGCCGGGGACTGGTACTCTGTGCACATATAGAACAGGAAGCGACGTACCGTTTTACGTCCTTGGCCATGTGAGGCCACCAGTCCTTGAGTCGAAGCGCTCAGAGAGTGCGCTGGACCCCCGTGTGCCCTGACGTGGGGAGAGTGTGCGTCCAGACCAACAGGCAATCCCTGTAGTTGGGGGGAACATATAAAGGTCCTGGAGGACAGTTAGGTGGAGAGGGGTGCGTTACCTGTATTTGCCGGATCTCCTCATCCACCCTCCACATGATGGGTGCAATGACACATGCGGGAGGAATAATGGGCGTTTCCGTGGCAACGTTGGTGTTGGCCTCATACAGGCATGACAGTGCATCTGCTTTGGTGTTTTTAGTACCAGGGAGGTATGTGATGGTATAATTGAACCTTGTAAAAAAACAGAGCCCACCTTGCTTGCCGGGAGTTGAGTCTTCGAGCAGTCTTGAGATACTCCAAGTTGCGGTGGTTGGTCCAAACCAGGAACAATGCCTCCACCGTTTCAGAGCCTCCACCACGGCCAGGAGCTCCTTATCCCCCACGTTGTAATTGCGCTCGGCTGGACTGAGCTTCCTAGAAAAGAACGCACAGGGGAAGAGCTTAGCGGGGTTACCCTGGCGTTGGGAGAGAACCGCGCCCACGCCCACCTCCGAGACATCCACTTCCACTAGGAACGGCAGATCGGAATCCGGATGCTTCAGTATGGGCGCTGATGTGAACTTGTCTTTCAGTGCCTGAAAGGCACCCTCTGCTGCATCGTTCCAGGCCAAGCGACGAGGACCCCCTTTCAGCAAGGCAGTTAAAGGCGCGGCAATGGTCCCAAACGAGCGAATGAACCGCCGGTAGTAATTCACGAAGCCCAGAAACCTCTGGAGCTCCTTCACCGTGGTCGGGACGGGCCATGAACAGACTGCCTCCACTTTATCCACCTCCATCTCCAGGCCTGTATCCATGATTCTATAGCCTAAGAAGGAAACAGAGGGCTGGTGAAACAAACATTTCTCCGCTTTTACGAACAGTCGGTGATGGAGTAGCCTTTGTAAAACCTCCCTCACTGTTGAACGTGCTGTTCGTAGGTAGGAGAAAAAAACAGGATATCGTCAATGTAAACCACTACGGAACGACCCAACAGGTCGCGGAATATTTCATTGACAAAAGCCTGGAATACAGATGGGGCATTAGTTAGGCCGTACGGCATCACGAGATATTCATAATGGCCCGAGGTGGTGCTAAAGGCCGTTTTCCATTCATCCCCCTCCCTTATTCAGATGAGATTGTACGAAATGTCCAGTTTGGTGAAATGTTTTGCTCCAGTCATCAATTCCACTGTGGCATGAATATTTTTTTTATTTATAATTTAACCTTTATTTAACCAGGTAAGTTGACTAAGAACAGTTTCTTATTTACAGCAACGACCTGGGAGCAATTAGGGTAAAGTGTCTTGCCCAAGGACACAACGACATTTGGCTCAGTCAGGAATCGAACTGGCAACCTTCTGACTACAAGTCTGACTCCCTACCCACTGAGCCATCTGCACCCCAATAATGGGTAGAGGGTACCTGTATTTTATTGTGCTGTTGTTCAGGATCCGATAATCCACCGTCCTTTTTCTTCACAAAGAAGACACTGGAGGAGACAGGAGAGGTGGAATGTAGGTTGTGTTTTAATTAAGAAAGGCATATGTACAGTATTTAAAAGCAAATGTTGAGCATAGCCAGAGTATTAAGAACCCATACCACAATTCTTGGGTCCTTGTTACTGAGGCAGGGGTAGGACAAGAGCAGGGTCTTCATGCATTGCTGGACAAGATAGAGCATGTAGCCATGCAGCAGCGATATTATGGAAGATCAGCACAGAAGCACAGAATATTGTAGATTTGAGAACCACACAACTGCAGCAATACGACAAGAAGCGAACCAGAGATATGGATTACAATCTCCTATATGAAGGAATAATACTTCAGGGCCTGCATCGTGGTGGAAGACGGCTGATGATAACGCTGCACTTTTTGGCAATAGGTAAGTTATATCATGTTTTTGGTAAACTTACAAAATAATGTCTGTCATCTGTAGCAATAGTTAGTTTGCAAACATTATATTTCATCTTAATTAATTTTATTACCTTGAAACGATGACGAATTGTTTGCCTGGTATCGTTGTAAACAGTGCTCGAAGTGGGGCGGTACTCACCGGTACGCAGTACTCAACCACACTGACAGAGAAAGTGTCAGTGTCAGAGAGATTGGTAATGATCCTAACGTTACATAAACTACACTACCCAGAGGGGACTACGTGACTTTGGATTTCTTGAGGGAAGCAGTCGGCCCACCCTATCATAAGTTTGCTTCTTCATGGATGCTAGTTCGAAAAAGCTGTCTGATGTTGGTCTGATGCCTGCGGCTGCCACCTGACCGTACATTTTTTTTCAAAGTTGAAAACCTAGAAACTAAAAAGTTTCTCTAAAAAGAAGTGTTTTTTTGTAAGTCGTTATTTTAGGCTGGCTTCAGAAAGGTACTAAAAAATATGTGTTCCAGAGCAAGACACATCAACAGAGGTCCAAGTCCAACAGAAACATCGGGTACGATTCATGAGTTTCAAACTAACGTTAATTTAAACCCTTCACAGTCTCCAGACGTTCGCGAACCTTATATGCTTGGTACCGTTCGAAAGATAAAGATCAGACAAAAAATAATTTGTGGTGGCTCATCCCTGTGGGTTAAACACAGCCGGAGCTATGGTGCCAAGTCGGTCATGTTTTTTAGACGGTGGCCTCTTTTACTAAACACATTACAGACAGGATGTTAAAAATACCTGGAATTTCAAAAACGTATAGAAATATAGTACGAAATGGGTGCAGCATTTCAATGTTGACTTGTTTGTATGGCCTCCAAACTATGCACACTGGTCCAGGAGCACCGGGGGCTTGACAATATGCATTAAAAAGCCTTATTCATCATGGTTTATATGCATTAACACATAAAAAATATATATAAATATGTTCTTTATTTTTTGGGAATAAATATTTAATAAAACTTAAAATTCAATAACCTAGCATGGTGGATTTCATTCATCCATGTTGTACCCATGGGTCTGCTGAGTCAAAAACCATACAACTCTTCATAGGTCAAAGTGTGACCTTTCTAGAGGCAAAAAGATAAACTTTGTACCAGGCAGACCTAAAAGTCCTTATATCTTTGTTACGTTCGTACACCTCCCCAGGAGGTGAGTGGGATGTCAAACCCACTACACAGGACACCCTGAGGCCAGCAAAGGAGGTTTGAGGTCGTAGGTGCGAGCAAGGACACAGACAACAGGTACCGTTCTAGTAAGGCTTTTATTTGCCACGGTAATTTATAAATTATATGTTTGGGAGGAGAGGCTGGGCTAACCCAAAACAAAGAAATGATATCAAAATCACCCCTAACCTGTACTAAAGCTAACACACAGAAATCTAACCTAACTGGCACACGATCAAGGTGCCCTAACCAAAGGTACAGTGGGTGGATGCTCAGATCTAAACCTAGTGTGTTTAGACAGGGGAGTTTCCCTAAGGGTGGTGTAAGGCCAGGCCGTCTTACCTGACACTCCCCAAAAGTGCCTCCTCTCCCCCTCTGGGAACACAAAAAAGAAACAAATGGTTAATTCACAAACACAAGTCACAAAACACTAACACTCACTACATAGGCCTATCAATCACTCAAACACAGCTCTCCCTCTACCACAAAATGCTAACACTCACACCTAATCCACAAATACAAACCACAAATACAAACCACAATCAAAACCTACAGAGCAACCGCATGCCCAACCAAAGCGAGAGAGACTGATGCAAAATGGCACAATTTATAGAGGGGAAGGGCATGATGGGATTGCTGTTGATTGATGAAACCAGGTGTATGGAATAACGGAGGGGAGGATTCAGTGATAAATGATGATTAGCTGAACCAGGGCCACCTGTGGGAACACACAACTGAGCACAAACAAACACACACACAGAAACACAGCACAAACAAAATAACACAGACTAGGGCACACCAAACACAGACACTGAAACACAGCACAAACAACATAACACAGACTAGGGCACACCAAACACACACACAGAAACACAGCACAAACAACATAACACAGACTAGGGCACACCAAACACAGACACTGAGACTGAGGGACGTAACAACCTTGAAGGTCCATTAATGAGGAGTCTGCAGCTACCAACTTTAACGTTACCTTAGTCAATGACACCGACGTCAACAATAACGTGAGTAAAGAAACACATGGATGGCCTGACTGCTGGTCGAGGGACACACACACAACTTGTTTAAATAAATACATTTATGTTGTTATAAATAACAGCAAATTGTTGTACCATCAAGTTTTGTTTTTCACTATAGAAATCTCAAATGCCATAATGATTTGCCAATGCAAGAGAGTACCGGCACCTTTTTCCCTCACTTCAAGCACTGGTTTTAAATGCCTTTACACCAAATACTCACCAGATCCAATAGGGTGCATCAAGGAAATTGTGCAGTTGGAATGCTTACCATGACACGCAAAACGTTGTAGCGAAAGGTGCACATTGTCAGATGACAATATTTTCTATTCACACGGTAAAGCTACAAGAGCCTGTCCTATCTGTTTAGTGTTGGGCTGTCTACAATTAGTCACTTTCATTGACTTTTTTCACTCAGTTTTCTTGACCAGAAGTAGTAGCTAGCGTCTGGATTCTCCTAGCGATTCAACATGTTGAATAGCCATTCAAAAGTTTAGATTTCCCAACTTTATGCAAATTTCCCGCGACAATCGCGTCGCTCCCACCAATCAAAGAACTTTGTGTAAGTGGGTGTATCATGTCCTCTTTTCGAACGGATAACATTGGTTCCGTCAGTGTCAGCCAGCCTGCCCACCACCAATCCCACAAACAAGGCACTTTGTGAGAATCTAGCGGGATAGGCATTTTTTTTACGAACAGTTTGTATTTAGAATGATAGGCACTGTCCACTTGTCACAATATAGTGTGTTTGTATAGAAAGAGGGACACCAGAGCAGGCAGTAGATGGTTGTTGCTTTAATATAGACAATCCGGGAAACATACATATATTACAGTTGCAGGCAAACAGTTGACCTGAGTGCACAACGGGTATACTTATATAGCTTACTATGCTCTCACAGTGGCACAGACACTGACAGCTAACATACAAGTAAAGAGCATATGCATAAACTTCCAAACTCCAATTACCAGTTGAAGCGAGTGCACAACGGATATACAGTACTTATATAGCTTACTATGCTCTCTCAGCGGCACAGACACTGACAGCTAACATATAAGTAAAGAGCGTACGCATTAACTTCCAAACTCCAACAACACTCTTGTCACAACTCACATATCCATAGTGTAGCACCTGGACAGCCTTCCAACACAGTGACAATACATTATCAATGCCAGACACCTTCCTCTAGTTTGGCCACCGTTTATATAGTACTACTCTCTAACTTAATTGAACACGGCTGTACGTATTTGATAATCAGATCTACAAGATACCAGCTTAAGCTAACCTAAACCCTATCCTAGTAATGGCCAAACTATTGAAAGGTGTCACAGGACCTCCAGCGCCGAGGTGATGTACAGATGCTGAAGCGCCGAGGGGGCCCTGAGGACAGCAGCGTTGAGAGGAACCCTGAAGATTCCCGCGCTGAGAGGGGCCCAGAAAACTTTAGTGCAGAGGGGGGGCCCTGACAACTCCGGCGCAGAGGGGGGCCCGGAATACTCCAGCGAAGAGGGGGGCCTATAACGGTTAAGGTTAGGCATGAGGTTACTTACGGTTTAGGTTAGGCATTAGGTTACTAACGGTTAAGATTAGATATGACGTTACTGAGTTCAAGGTTAGGATTAAGGTTAGGGTTAACATTGCAAAAAAATGACAATCGTCTGTCTGCATGACGAATGCAATGTAGAACAAAACATGCACAAATTGCCGGTCTGGATTTGAACTCGCGAACACTGGCATGCCAGTCGCGGATTTATACAACCGTCCACCATCCCCGACCTCCACCCTAGCAAAAACTATGCTATTAAATGCTACATCATGATTTTCATATGTTCATATTTAGCGTTATTCAAGTGTTCAATTTAGTTCCCTACGAACGTAATTGACCCTGTCATATGTTCATATTTGACATATTTCGGTTTTACAAAATAATTCCCTTAGAACGTATTTCATGTGATGTAGGCTGTCCACATTATTACAGTTTTTCCCAATTGCTGACACACAAAATGCTAAATCGTTGTGTCAAAACTCAACACACAAGAATTCTTTACACAACACTTGGAGATTAAGATCTAACTGCCCTGTCAAAACTGCCATTTTGCAATCAAAACTTAACACTCTGACCTCAAAAGGCCCTCTTCAGATCGATAGGGAACACATGCACATGAACAATAAACAGTCAAAAAGACACAACACACTGGTCAACTTTAGTCAAGACACATCTGTCATTTGTAGTTTTTAACTGTTTTTTTCCGGCAACCAAGCCTCAGTGATACATCGTATACAGGTAGCACAAAAACTCCCATTACAAATCAGAGATTATGTCTATTGAAGTCGGCCACATCACCTCGTCCACATCATAGGCGATGTTCTCCCTTGCCAGGCAATGTAAAAAATATCGCCGGGCGTGGCGTATCCACCCGTGGATCGACCCCACCTCGATGTCTCTGCATGCCTCCTCGCTCCTCCATTGCTCGGAGGAGCGGCATGCGTGCATGTGGTAGGCGTTCATAGACCTTCCACTGCCATGCCGAAAATAATTCCTTGATTGGGTTGAGGAACGGGGAATAAGGGGGCAGGTACAGCACCATGAAATGGTCGTGGTTGGCAAACCAGTCCCAGACCAGAGCAGCCCGGTGGAAACTGACATTTTCTGACAACGAACATGGGCTGCCCTGGTCCATCCTATGTGACCGCGGCATGTAGTGCATGCAGAAATGTCAGTATGTGTGCAGTGTTGTATAGGGACCCAGGGTGGCATGGTGATGGAGGACCCCCTGACCACTAATGGCGACACACATGATGACGTTGCCCCCGCACTCCCCGGCAACGTTCTCGATGGCACCTTTCGGCGATGATGTTTTTACCAGTCTCTTCCTCTATCTCCTCTCCCTCTTCCCCCGTCTCTTCCTTGTTCTCCTCTCCCTCTTCCCGTCTCTTCCTCGTCTTTTCCTTCCCCTTGGTCCTTCAGCCTCCATATTTGCGACCTGTTTCACGACAGGTGCTCATACCGGAATTATATGTATAATGACTTATTTGTGTTCAATTACCGGTTAAGTGTTTTACTGTGTTTTACTGTGTGTGCGGGAGTGTTGCTAATGTCATGTGTGTTTTAACTATTGAATGGACGTGCTGACTGCAGAGTGTTTCATCATTGGCCAAAGTGTGTAACACATGCACGATGTGTGTAGTGTTTTGCACCGTGTGTTACAGAATTGTTTACGGTGCCATGCAGAAATTGTGTTTATTCATTTGGTGCCTGAGTGTACCAAATGCATGCAAACGTTACGGTTTCAACGCTTTGTTATGAGCATTCACTTTAAGTGTTTTAGCATTTGGGAAAAACTGTAAGCTGTGCCTGATCTTGTTGGTTATTTTCTGGTGTTTTATGGGAAATTTAGCCTGTCAAGCATTACATGTAAACAATATTTTTTAGGTCACCCTTTGAAAAAAGGGTTTGAGTCTCAATGGGAGTTTTCCTGGTAAAATAACGGTAAAAAAGTACATAGTAAATTTCTTTAATATTTATTGTTTGTGAAGCTTGCATTCAATTGCCACACCCTTTTCACATGAACTTCCATTCTTGTTAAAGGAGACTAAAAATAACCATCAAAATTTAAATAGCTAATTATAGTAACCTCTACTCTTTGAGTCTTTTTAAATGTGCTACTTTTTACTTGTACTCAAGTCGTTTTTTACACCAGTACTTTTACTTGTACTTGATTCCAATTAATTATTAATTAATGTAACAGCGGCACGCAAAATAGGACAACAACAAGACAACAACTTACAAACCACCTGTCCAACACACAAGAGAATGATACAAATTACCAAACCCAATGCCAACAAGCTTTCTCAAATCCACAAACACAACAACACACCAATACACCAATACACAGAGACAGAACAACAGCAGGGGCGGGGGATGGTGGATATAATTCACCCATGGAGGGGGCCACTAGAGTGTGGGTTTGCATATACCATTTGTAATTTTAATACAAAATTAATAAATAAAAATGTTGGTGATGTAATTGTTGGATATTTCCGGGCCCCCCTCCACCCCCTCTAATAAGTGGTTTGTTCCAACTTCACATTTAGGCCTGGGATCCATTCAGTACTATTTAAGCAACGCAATGCTTCACACACTATCAGACTATCTGGTACATTATGCTGTTCAACAATTAAATGAGTAGCAAACAATCTACAATTATGTAATCAACTTCAGAATTTGATTTGCGATGTGCAAAATCATCGTTTTACATCATCTAAGGCATTTTTTCCAGACACACAATAGAGATATTTCTCATCTCTGGGACATGAGGGAAGCACGGTCATTCGAAATACTACCGGGTTTCTACTTAATGTTACTCTGTGAGGTATCCCTAACTTGCTCTGCTGAGCTCAAATTAAATGTTTTATAGAAGACTATTTTCGTGTAAACTATTTCGTTCTAATTCATCCTGTGTTCATAGGGTTATCTATATAACTAACCAAGCTAACAACGACTGACTAACCAGCCACTGCAGTTCATTTATAAAAAACAACCGATAACGTCCTGAACAATCTTTGTTTTTGTTGTATTTTTATCTATGGATAAGACAAAACATCATGCAAGCACTTATCATGTAGTTGTACTTCTGGTGCAAATCACACACAATCCGCCAATTGCATTGGGTATGCATAATTTTGATAGCATATTACACAACGGGTCCAAAAGAGGATTGGAAACTATTTTTTTGTAACGGCGACCCAAAATCAACGTCACTTCCTAGATCTAGATTGAATCTATCGTAGTGTAAAAACCATGGATGTATTAATAACAGGATGGAACGATCTCATTCATTTCAACGGAGAGAGCTTGAAGCCCAATTGAACAACTAAAATGATAGCCAAGCATACTGCGCAGCCTCAGCTGAGCGTGATGACGTAGATGTGATGTGAGCAACGTCTCTGAAAGCGGTAATTTTTATGTTAGACGCGCCTGAAGAATCTGCTCCCATTTGCATAGACAGCATTCCCGAATCTTGCTCATGTAGAGACTTGAGACCATAGTAGAAATAGAGAAAGAAATATTTTGTTGCGATGGGCTTC
>JACXGM010011817.1:8649-24842 GCA_016801145.1 Umbra pygmaea
GCCTTCCCTTGTCCCCGAGCCTGAGCTTTCCCTTGTCCCCGAGCCTGAGCCTTCCCTTGTCCCAGAGCCTGAGACTTACCCTCATCCCTGAGCCTTCCCTTTTCCCTGAGCCTGAGCCTTCCCTTGTCCCCGAGCCTGAGCCTTCCCTTGTCCCCGAGCCTGAGCCTTCCATTGTTCGCGAGCCTGAGCCTTCCATTGATCCCGAGCCTGAGCCTTCCATTGTCCCCGAGCCTGAATCTTCCATTGTCCCCGAGCCTGAATCTTCCATTGTCCCCGTGCCTTCCATTTTCCCCGAACCATTGGCTGTCCCGGTCCCTGAGCCTGCCCCGATCCCTGAGCCTGCCCGAGTCTCTGGGCATGTGCCTGCTCCAGTCCCCGTGCCAGTGTCCGCCCCTGTCCCATGCCAGTGTCCGCCCCTGTCCCCGTGCCAGTGTCCGCCCCTGTCCCCGTGCCAGTGTCCGCCCCTGTCCCCGTGCCAGTGTCCGCCCCTGTCCCCGTGCCAGTGTCAGCCCCTGTCCCCGTGCCAGTGTCAGCCCCTGTCCCCGGGCCAGTGTCCGCCCCTGTCCCCGCGCCAGTGTCCGCCCCTGTCCCCGCGCCAGTGTCCGCCCCTGTCCCCGCGCCAGTGTCCGCCCCTGTCCCCTCGCCAGTGTCCGCCCCTGTCCCCGCCCCTGTCCCCGCGCCAGTGTCCGCCCCTGTCCCCGCGCCAGTGTCCGCCCCTGTCCCCGTGCCAGTGTCCGCCCCTGTCCCCGTGCCAGTGTCCGCCCCTGTCCCTGTGCCAGTTTCCGCCCCTGTCCCCGTGCCAGTGTCCGCCCCTGTCCCCGTGCCAGTGTCCGCCCTTGTCCCCGTGCCAGTGTCTGCCCCGTTGCTATTTTACCGGCGGGATAAATGACTCTTGCACCCGACCCATCTAAAATGGGTAGTTCTGAAGTAGCTTCATTAGTCATAGGCAGTGATGCTGGTAACGCGTTACTTAGTAACGCGCTACTCTAATCTGACCACTTTTTTCAGTAACGAGTAATCTAACGCATTACTATTTCCAAACCAGTAATCAGATTAAAGTTACTTATCCAAGTCACTGTGCGTTACTGTCATTTTCCTTAGTAAAAAAAAATATGTTTTTGCTTTCTTCTTGCATCTCCGGGAGTGAAGTCACGTATGCGACAAGTCACGTTTTCAGCATGAGGACAATCGGAGTCGATGCTAAATAGGCAAGAACTGTTTGCCTAGCAACACTTATGCCAGCAACACAAACTCTGATTTTCCTTTTTAAAATAATAGCGCTAGTAATTCAATATAATAATCATTGTTAATTCATTGATAAAAGATAGGTAGTGTGTCCATTTTCATGTGTTGCTAAAAATAGAGTCTGTTGAATGAAACAGACTCTAGTGAATGTTTTTCAAATGTAATCATGTTTTCACATGAGACAATGACAATATGTTATATCAAATTGTGTGTACAAAGTATTTGTTACTCTTATATAAATAAAAAGTTAACATGTTAAATTATTTTTTTCCTATCATATACTCTTAATGTTTCTTTACACACAGTACTATTGCATTTGGTTACAATTCACTAGATTTATAATGAATTAACAATGATTATTCCAGGTAATTAATGAATTAATTTGAACAAAAAACGTTAAAAAGAATTTATTGGGTACATTTATACACAATGTAGATTATAAATAGTAAGTTTCCATTACAGTGTTAACAGTTAAATATGTCAAGTCAAGAAAGATTGTCATTATTTTATTTTTATAAAACCAAGTATTTATGTTAAGTAAGGTCAAGAAAGACTGTCTTTATTTTTTTTTACAAAAACATGTATTCAACTTAAAATGTCAGGAGATACATTGTTACTGTTAAAAATGCACTTCCAATAAAGTGAGTGTTGGTAAAACCGGTTGTCATTTTTATGTTGAGGCAGTGGGGGTGTTGTTGGCAGCTGCTGAATGTAATAATAATAAAGTAACTTGTAATCTAACTTAGTTACTTTTAAAATCAAGTAATCTGTAAAGTTACCAAGTTACTTTTTAAAGGAGTAATCAGTAATCAGATTACTTTTTCAAAGTAACTGTGGCAACACTGGTCATAGGTGTGGTTTGGGCGTAATGTGCAATAAACCAATCAGAGCGTCATCTCACATTCCCTTTAAGAGCAGGAGCGCTTGTTCCATGCCGGATTGCTATTATAACGGCGGATTATTGATTTTTATTTTTTACAAAATGTAAATAAAGAAATGTCACAAGACATACTTTCCGATGTTTTGGGCATATTCTCACTGAATCACAAAGTTATGAATGAATGGTAATATTTTTGCAATGTAATCTAACAGAGCAAGATTACTTTGCTTGCCTCACTATTCTGGCAAATAAGCTCTAAGTCATTTGGGTTAAGTGGCAGCAACGGCACATGCATTTCAACATCACATCTCGTACACGGATCCGTCTCCTTAAGTCCTCTAATATTTCCTAATTTATGTCAACAACACATCCATGATTTATGGACATGTTGTGTGAAACAAAACAAGCCACAAAGAATGCTGTGACTAGTAGTGTAAAGTGCCTCCTGTCCTATCCAAACTCCTGATGTGCATTTTCAGTGTGCCTAATGTTCGTTCATTAGGCTACGCTATGTTTTTGTGTATGTTTTCGATTAAACAGCCTTTCACGCACTGTTGCTGGCATCAAATGTTGTCATCCTCAGGCATGTCTTTAACAGATAGTGTTGTCCCCTTCACAGCCACCCATCCAAGTGGGGATTCCCATCAAATATGGCAGAGTTTGCCATAAATGAGCCGTGGCTTGAGCCAGGGTAATTCGCAAAGAAATGGGTGATTTTACTATTAGCATCGCAAATGACTTGTATGTTGATTGATTGGGTTCCCTTGCAGTTGATGTATATCAATGTGAATAATTCATTCTGAATAATTTGGGTAAATGTGTACACTAGATTTTTGTAAATGTGTGCCTATTTTTTCCCCTCTTTGGACACAAATAATGATTTCCCTCGTGTGGTAATATTTTCCTTCTAATTATGTATTGCAATAATGGGAAGTGCTGCATTCGTGTAGATGAGAGGATCAATAAAGTGTATGCGCGTTGTGCACACATTACATTATGGCCAATCATGCGCCCTTAAAATAGCATCTGAAAAACACAGAATTGTTTTCGGGAACTACAATATAGCACCAGGGAACTTTTGCGCTGGAACACGCCTCTTCTTTTCGCCTAAACCGCCCAATGAACGCAAATTCATTCCCTAATTTACCGACGCACGTCTGTGAAGGGAAAATCCCATATGCGTGAAAGATAGGAATGATACATGCGTTGGTGTAAAAAGTCAATTGCGCTGGGTGTAAGATAGGGCCCCCTGTGTTAGTTTAGCTCGGTGCTGGGTCATTGACGTACATAAGTCCTCTCTTCCCTATGCTACCCTGTTCCCAGTGTTTCCTGCCTGCCTTTCGTGAGTAATAGAGTATATTTCAGTTCATATTTCTGTATTCCTGTGAATGGAATAAATCCTAAGTTTGTTTTCCCTTTTATGAAATCACGTGGAGTGCCTGCCTTTTTTTCCTGCCTGAACCCATCTTAAGTTATTATATCAATATGCCTAAGCCGACTCCTTACACACTGTTATAGAGACACACTGTAAACCAAAATGTAATTGACAAAGAATATTTTTTATTAAAATATATAAAATAATTCAGTCATCACTAAATCTCTTAAATGGTTTATCATATTAGTCCAACCAAAATACATGTTACATGTTCCCTATAATGTACTCATCCTTGGTAAATGATCTTTCAAACATTTGTAAAATTCCCAATGCTGAATTCAAACCACATCGGTGAACTATTTTATTATAAAAAGTACAATAAACATGACATTAAAAAATTACCATAATCTTTATGCAATTTGCCACAATCCAGTCCAACTTTATTGTCAACAGAAAAAATAGGCAAAATAATAAATGACAGAATTTTGCTAGGAAAAGCACTGTAACTCTCTGGTCTCCCAGATCGATCTACCTCTCATCTACTGTTTCTATGCAGAACCGGCAACTAGAAGTGAAACCAATACTTTTACATCGACCAGCGTTTCTTTGCTTACAAATCGCAATCATCACTGACTGAGACAAAATGTAATCCTTCAGCAAAAATCACCAGGTTCAGATCTTTCGTATTGTTAAAATATATTCTGTCCTTGGCTCAGCTTACTTAGCCTGGCACCGCCCTCCTACGTACTTCATTTTCCTTCAGTACTCCGTCTGGGTTTGCAGCATATTCCCTGATTTTCTCAGAACAATTTTTTACCGGTCCAATCAGCGAACAGAGGGAGTGGCTGAGAAAGATGTGGTTGATGTCCTGCCCTAGTTTGAGTGTAGTCACGACGAAACGTTAGCGATTGGTTATGGCAGATCCAATAGTTTTAAACTTTACCAGAGTACCCACCTTCAAGGAAGTTAACGCTTGTCAATGGAGAGTGGCCAGACTCTCTGTACAAATGAAATGTACGTACAAGAGTCTGGTAGAACCAGGCTACAACTTACTTAGAACATCGACTGGCTTTTCTTTGCTTACAAATCGCAATCATCAATGACTGAGAAAAAATGTGATCCTTCAGCAAAAATCACCAGTTTCAGATCATTCGTAATGTTGTACCAAGGGCTTTAAGAAGTTGTAAACCTAATTCCTATATTAAATCGCCTGTTACCTTAGGAATGTGTCAAGTATGCTTTCCACTTACCCGTTCAGATCAAGTTTTTCCAACGCTAAAAAACTAAGTACAAAACTGTTGTTGTACTCTAAAAATTCAGCGGAGATTAGGAGTCTAAGACCAAGTGTCAGCACTTCTTGTAGCAAACGATATTCTGTGATTAAGAGACCATTTTCAGCTGTTCTTAAAGATTTGACCATGCCCAACTCGATAGCCCCTCTTTCTGTCAACACAGAAAGAGGCTCTTAGGCCCCTCCTTCACAGAGTCTTTCAACTGTAACACCCTCACTCCAAAAACCAGGGCTTCAAGAAAACATCTCCTATCTCCATACAATGTTTAATCATTTTCATAAACTCATCTCACTGTTAAACATTCTTAAAACATTATATCAGATATACATTTGGTTATAAACAGTGCTTTACTAATGCATAAACCTTTTCTAAACATTTCTATAAAATTGAATAAAGCATTTGATTAATATTTGAATCATTTGGATTATTATGTGATGTGCTATTATTGGAGAGTTAAATTGTATCCCGCACATCATACATATTTTAATTACACGGGTGGTTGGGAGTGGAATGTGATTAAAGCATTTAAACCAGGAAGAGTAGCCAGCCAAACCTGAATTTGGGATGGAGAACACATATTAATCAACATTTTCCTGTCCTAAGCTAAGCCTTGCCAGTTCAGTATCAAATATTCTTACTGCTCTGACAAGTTCCAGTGTGCGGCATAGGTGGACATTTACTTGAGGAAAAGCACACTTCTGAGTAACTCACAAGCCCTGGGAAGTCCCCACTCAAGTCAATCCCATCTTTGTAATTAATTGTCTCCTGACAGGTCATAAACTAAACTGACTTTAGCCAGACCCCAAAGGAGCACTTTAGTTCATTGACCATCTTTCCTTGAGATTTCCACTCTGGATAGATTTTAGGGAAAATACGTTGTTTTGATCCGGAATTCAATGCGGTTTAGGCGCAGGCGGAATAAGTAAATTTGCCTCATCTTTTTCATATCCCCGCAATTGCCCTATTAACCTGAAAAAGAAATTACTGATTACTAGTTCCATACTTTGATCTTAACCCACGGACCTTAACCAACATAACCCTGAGCAAAACTAAACAATGTTGTCAGATATACGACGCACCCCGAACTCAGCAAGTGCCAAGATTTATTCCCTATTGACAGACTACACCCCCTGATTCCCAGTTGGACGAAAACACAGTCCCAATATCAGAACACCAGATGGGAAGCAGGGTGAGATAAAGGTGAACTCCATAATTTAAAGCTGTACTGATTGCAGTTAACGCTCATATAAAACAGCATATTTAGTTACACCCATATATTTCTTAGGACACCCTTCACCATCAATTAACCCTGGGTAAATACCTATGACTCGCCTCTGCTCTGTACATTTACATACTAGATTCGGGTGCAGCCCCCCAGAAATTTTTGTCTGTCTTATCACACAACTGCCCAAGTGGACCAGACAAAAAACTAAAATAGACTACTACTAATAGAAATTTGTACAAGAGCAAGTCTAGACCTTAATATGAGAACAGCGATGGCCTTTCACTGTTTGCTGCAAAAACACAATACACTTATTAAACATACACATTTATTTATTTATTTATATCAAACACACACACACATATATATGTCCCTTTTTTAACGATCTGAAACGCAAGTATAAAACGCGAAACGCAAGTGACATTGTCGGAGGGTCCTGGGCGCTGTTGCTATTTTACCGGTAGGATAAATGATTCTTGCAGCTGATGCAAGTCTAAAATGGGTAGGTCTAAAGTAGCTTCATTAGTCATCGGTGTGGTTTGGGCATAACGTGCAATAAACCAATAAGAGCATCATCTCACATTCCCTTTAAGAGCAGGAGTGCTTGTTCCATGCCGGATTGCTAATATAACGGCGGATTATTGATTTTTATTTTTTACAAAATGTAAATAAAGAAATGTCACAAGACATACTTTCCAATGTTTTGGGCTCACTCATTAGAGCGACATTACTTTGCTTGCCTCACTCTTCTGTCAAATAAGCTCTCCTCTCCCGTTCTTCTGCTGCTGGGGCATTTGGGTTAAGTGGTTGTGTGTGTTTTTGATTAAACAGCATTTCACACACTGTTGCTGGCATCAAATGGTGTCATCCTCAGCCATGTCTTTAACGGATAGCATTGTCTGTCACACGTATACGAATAGACAGGAGGCAGATGCAGATAATGGAGGTTTATTGCAATGGTCAGCAATAATCAGGAAACAATAGGCAGTCACATGTTGTATAGACAGGAACAATCCTTAGCAAACGGAACCCAGCTACTCTTCTCCTCCAGCTACTCTCTTCTCCGCCATACCCCTCCCAGTCAACGAGGTACTGTAGACGTCCTTGTCTCCTCCGGGAGTCCACTAGATTACGCACAGCATAGGCGTCTTCACCATCGATGCAGAGAGGAGGAGGAGCAGTAGGAGCATCACCCGATGCGTCATCGTCTAGGGGACCCCGGACCACCGGCCTAAGGAGAGAGACATGAAAGATGGGTGAGAGCCTCATATGGGCAGGCAACTGGAGAGTATAGCGGACGTTGTTGACCCTGCGGAGCACGGGGAAGGGCCCGATGAAATTTGGGGACAGCTTGCGGCATGGAGTGGAGAGGGACATGTTGCGGGTGGACACCCATACCCGATCTCCCAGTGACGTCCATCTGGCACTACCAGAACGGTTTGATGGTACCCCCATGAAATGCAGAAGTTTCTTATTGCAAAGTGAATTGTATTTTGTCCATCAGCACGGCTTGGTCACGGCCCGGCTAAGGTGGCAATGCTTATTTAGGTTCTCACGGGCCGAGCTATGGAATGGGCAACAGCGGTCTGGGAACAGGATAGACCGGAGCTGACCTTGTATGCCAGCTTCACTATGTTATTAAGGGCTGTGTTCAATTGATGGAAAGGAAGAGGGAGAATGCCTCCTTCAACTCTGGCAGGGACCACAAACAGCGGCTGAATACGCCCTCTCTTTCCGAACAGCTGCTGCCTGGAGTGGATGGAATGAGGCGGCATTGATAACAGTGTTCCAGAATGGACTAAAAGAAGAGGTGCAAAAGCAACTGGTATGCAGGGATGAGGCGCTATCCCTGGATGGGCTAATTTCCATGGCCGTAATGCTGGATGGAATTCTAAGAGCCAGACAAGCATCCTGTGAGTAGAGTGGCCTCCTCCCCTCCTTTCACATACTGCTGAAGATAAACCTATGGAAATGGGGTCACTACGGCTTTCAGCCCCAGAAAAGAGGTGCCGCATCAGAGCCAGGCTATGCTTATTGTTGAAAGGAGGGACACCGCCTGGTCCAGTGCCGACAGGTCCAGGAAAAACGAGGTGCCAGAGACTACAGGGGGGAAAAAAACGCTCCACTGAGGTAGGAATTGACATTCCCAAAGAATATTTTTCTCCCCGTCCTCTCACTGTGTCTGTTGGTCTTGCCTGATTATGTCGTCTATGTTCCCAGCCTTAGTGGATTCAGGAGCCGCCGGGAACTTCATCAATCAACGGCTGGTGAGGGATTTGAGCATTCCATTACAGGAATTACGCACAGCTGTGTCAGTCATGGCATTGGATAGTCGACCATTGGGAACAGGGAGGATAATGCACTTAACGACCCCCGTTCGGATTCAGGTGAAACACACATATTTCGAACAAATGTCTTTCTTTGTGATGACTCGGTCTGCCCATTCATTGGTTTTTGGTCTACCCTGGCTTGTTTCTCATAATCCCAGCCTATCACACAATTATCCTGAATTATCCTACCCTTATTACTAATTATGCATAATTACTTTGAGGGATGGAATTTCATCCCATTGCTCAAATAGAGCATTGCAACCGTGCCTTAATGCATAACAGTTAAGCAACAAGTTTACAAAATTCGACCTTTCACACAGACATACATATATGGGTTTCGAGGAATTAATAGAATCCCTCTCTAATCATATTCTGGGACAACAATATCCCGGTCCTGCCCAGGCTATTCTTTACAGATTGGGTCCATTAACCAACATATTAATTTTTAATCATATCATTGTGCTATGATCAATGACATTTGCCCAAACAAATCACAATCTAAATTTAGGTAGCATCAGGTACATGGAGATGCCTATATCTTACTTTCAGAGCCTGTACATCAGACACTGTGGTGTTGCAACCCTAGCGCTAGGTGGCGCTGTGTGCAGTTAATCCAGTCTAGAGTGGAAGTGAATGGAGGAGAGGAGAAGAAGAGTAGTGGTGAATGGAGATGCATGCTAGTCGAAGACTTGTGGACTTAGACTTGAATAAAGAAAAGTGATTAAGTAAATAACAGAGTGGTTATTGCGACACAACAGACACCTTTTGGGCTATCCAAGCCTTGAGCTACATGCGCCCCAGAGCCATTTTGCACCCGGGCCCACCCGCGTATACTCACACGGAGGCCCTCCATCTGTGCCCTAGCATAGCACATTCTCCTGACCTCAGTAAGTTGTACAACTGGGCCACATACCATGATAACTTTTTTATTCTATCTAATCCTTATGTGATTATGTCAGACAATCCAACCGTGTTAAAACACACAGCTAATTACCTGTAGCTCTCTTGTATCTGCCTAAAATGAGTGGGCTTCGCATAGACTTCAGGTCCACAAGCCATCTCCACTCTCCCTCACTCAGAGCCGCCGGCAGATGTGTGGCGAGCTGGCATTTGCCCCAGTACTTTTCAAAGTGGTGTGGCGCCGCTTAAACCTTCAAGTGATGTCGACGCTCGAGCGTTTATAGGTCATATATAGGTTGATACCGTTGGAAAGAGGAGAATTACACGCAAATAACGCGGGGTGGCTCATCCCTGTCAGTTAAACGCAGCCAGAGCTATGGTGCCTCAAAGTCGGTCGTGTTTTTTACACACCTTTTTTCCTAAACACATTAGACAGGAAGTAGGAAGCAGGCGTGGTTCTACCCGGGGGGACACTCACGGTCGCTTGGCAACACTATATTATTTTGGCAACACGAACTCTGATTTGTCCATTCACAAAAATAGTGCTGGTTTTAATTCATTGCAATAACCATTGTGAATTCATTGCAAAAACCAACATTTAAAATGTTTTCAATTACAACGTTTCATTAAAAACAATAACGAATATGTTGTACACAGAATATGATTTAATATATTGTCAGTGTCTCGTGAAAACATGATACATTTGAAAAACATTCGCTAGCGTCCAATAACAGATTAATACATGAACATAGACCCAACAACTATCTTTGCAAATAATTAACAATTATTATTTTCATGAATTAAGAGCGCTATTGTTTTGAAAGGTAGAAACGAATATGTGCCCCCCCCCCCGCTAGAACCGCGCCTGGTAGGAAGTGAAGATTACGAAATGATAACTCTGCAATGATGTAGCACATCATCCTGCACAACACCAACACTTTTTGGAAGTGAAAACTGTATATGATTTTAAAAACATATGGAAATATAGTAAGAAATGGGTGCAGCATTTTGATGTTCACTTGTTGGTATGGCCTCCAAACTTTGCACCCTGGTCCAGGAGCCCTGGGGGGCTTGACAATATGCATTGAAAAGCCTTATTCATCATGGTTTACATGCTTGTACACATAAAAAACTAAATATGTATACATTCTTTAGTTTTTTTTGGATAAATATTTAATAAAACAAAATTCAATGACCCAGGATGTTGAATTTCAATCATCTATGTTGTAGCCATGGGTCTGTTGAGTCCAAAACCATAAGGCAATTTTTTGGGGGGAAAAGTTACTGTAGTTACTACTAGGGGTGGCACGATTCATGAAAAACCATCCGAACCGTTCGGTAATCTTGTCTCGGTTCAGTGCGTGTGTGCGTCGCATGGTTTGTCTGTACCCTGCTAATGTGCACAAACCACTTACTGCCGTTATGAAAACTTTCAACACCTATGTTAAAACACTTACCAGAAACGACTAGCGAGATGAGCGTGACAAAGCAACACGTGGCAGCTGAATGGAGAATGCGTTACGTGGGTCTGGCAGCTGGCTGCTCTCGAATTTCAAAACAGAGTCTAATGATCTCATATTATAGAAAAGTAATTCACCCAAACGTGTTTATGAAAACATTTTAAGCAAGAAATGGGCCATGTAATTGTTGAATCTGTCTTAATTTCAGATGGACAAAGGTCAGTTTAAAACATTTTCATCAAATTTTGAGATGCAGCGAGCGGAGCCGATTGCTCCTCAACGGTGGAGTGTGGAGGGCTGCAAGGTCACGTCATGTGTATTCTTGTACGAGCTACACAATTTTTGTATGAGCTAATTTGGAATTTTGATAAATGCAAGTTATTTTATTTGTTATTCTATAATACTTCAAATTCTGTTTGTGCTTGATTACATGATATAACTAACTTTTAATACTGTATCTTAAATTGTGGATAATTAAGCTATATATCATATGCCGGGTTATATTTCTGGAGTGTTAAGATTAAAAGAAAAAATAACAAGAACTGTACGGAACCAAAAACTGTGATACGAACCGAACTGTGGGTTTTGTGAACCGTGCCACCCCAAATTACTACCAGCACGCCTTCTCTCTAATACCAATAATAGAACATTAACACACACAACGTAATCGCAGATAACTTTTTGACACATGAAACATAACAAAACTTAAGGTACACTTGAAGAGGATCACTCATGTAACAGGTTTGAAGAGAACACAATGCCCAACGCCCTATCTCTAGTCTGGGCTGTTTATATAACAAATGCTAATTTCCTAATCACACACGACTGTACGTAATCATTAATCTAACTGATCCAGAAGTTACCCGACTTTCCTAACCTAAACCTAACAAATGACAGCCCACACTAGAGAGAGAGGCATGACAACAATTAAAGGGGCATGACAATAATGGAGGAACTAAAACACCATGCACTGCACTGAATAAAATCAAGGGAAAACAAAACACAACAATATACACATGAAACAACCAAACATACACAGGAGTCCATCTCTCAGTTCAAGATTCAAAATTTTGTTTAAAAGTATAATTTGGACGGAAACGCCACAAGATTTTACGTATTTTTGGTTTCGGTCAAATGGTCTTTTAATTGGGAGTGACAGGGGCACTACTATGATAGCATCAAAATCGCTATTTTTTGAAACACTAAGAAGGCTTGACACAACATAAAACTTTGCTCAAAGTATCACCAGGGGCTGTAGACATGAACTCGAGCATTGAGAACATTGTTTGTGTACATGGAGTTCACTAAAAAGAAAGGTTTTATACAATTCACCTTAACAGTGTGTCTCTGCTGGCTGCCATTTTGCCAGTGAAAAAGTGTAGATCTCCTTATGCAAATGAACAGACTGCATAGGAGGAAATGTCATGAAGTTGTAATTCCAATGAAAAGCATGCTTTTTAGCTCATTGCACTATCTATTCAAATAATAATGAGGGTTTTCATTCAATATATCAGTCTAAATAAGCTAAACTTAGCTGACATAAACTCTCAAGTGAAACATTTTAACACCGGAAACAACTACCCACGCAAGACCTCACGTGACTTTTCCGCGTTTTTATTTTGGTATTATTTCATATGAGGCTCCTTTTTTAACTACAAGGTCAATATTGTTTTTCACTAACGACAAAACAACAAATTACCTGTGCATTTCTTTGGAACTAAGCTTTAGGAGCATTCCATGTTTACTCTCCTCCCTGTTACGTTGCATTTGGAAATTGACACTCTAATCATGGCTTTGTCTTTCTATGTTGGTTTCTTTTTAAGTCTGCTGCTTAACATATAGAGCTAAAATCAGTTTTTTATACATATTCTGCTCTGTTGTTTTATACTACAGTGTTGTTTTTTGCAGTTGTTGTTTTTGGCTTTTATGATTCAGAATTATAACTACGGTTTGTAGTAGTTTCAATAGGTTTTCGATTCACATGATCCATAGAGAAAAAAAAATCTAATCTATAGCACAGATGCCATTCTAGGAGGCGTACTGTAAATATTATTGTTACATGAATTGTCTATTTGGATAAATGTTGACTAAGTTACTGAAATGTTTGTGAATTATAACAGTTATCTTTCATCAAAAAGTGGGTATGCGCTATATGCGGCGCATAGGGGTGCAGCATCATGGGGGCGCCAAAGCGATGTTAAAAAATAATAAAATCAAAAAATATATATACTATTTTCTATATGTAGCTGCTGTTGTGTGTTTCTAAATAATTTCTTCTCAATGTCATATAACATTTTAGAGGACTAGAGTAGGCGCCCTATCTCATAAGATTACATCATATAATTTTGACATAGAAGAGGGAGCAAATGCGCCGTGAGCAGTGTTGCCATGTCCGCGGTTTTCAAGCCAAATTGGGCTATTTTTAAATCAATTTGGTGGTAGAAAATATATTGGTCGCATGTTGCGGTTTTTTGGGCTATTTTTGAACAACCACAGCTGCAGCATTTTCCTTTAAATAAATAAATCTGACCTAGGCTGTATGGTGCAGCCTGTGCCAGGAATGAGAGGAGCTACTAAGTGGTGTGAAAGAGAGGGAGAGTAGTCCATGACAGTATATGAAATTAAGAGAATAGGCAAAAAAAAAATCACATTTATATATAGTGGAAAAAAGTATTTGAATTTTTTACTCAGTGGCAACGCAAACAAATTGGGCTAGTTTTAAGGCATTTTGGGGTGTTTTTCAATAACCATTGGGCTAGAATTTTATGTTTGACCTGGCAACCCTGGCCGTGAGCGCTGAGCGAGCAGGTACGAGTGAGTTGTCATCTATGGAAACATATGGATAGAGCAAAAAAGCTGCCGGTGTCTAAAAATAGAAAAAGAAAGAGTGAAAAGGAGATGGCATTGGCATGTCAAGGGATGCGACAGCACTTAAAGAAGTAGATAGTGAAAGGCAACAGGTAGGATTTAAAGTGTGATGTCTGTGCTTGGAGGCTCGCAAATATTCATGGTAACACAGACTAGCTAGCGTTTGCTAACACTGAGAATGTAGCAGCCAGATGAGGGTTTATGGCTAGCTTAGAATATGCAAATCCGAGGTTGCTGAGCTGAAAACTCGAAAATATAAGTTAGCATGTACAATAAATGACAAGAATCTGGAAAACATAACTAATGCAGTAACAATAGTTTACCATGGAATCAAGCATCGATTTGCTACCAAACTTGGAGGCTTGCAAATATTCACGTTAACAGACTAGCTAGAGTTTGCTAACACTAGCAGCTAAATTGGGGTTTTTGGCTAGCTTAATGCAAACCAATATTGCTGTCAGTTACATTTAGATTTTGGTTAAACCCTCTGGATCCAATCCCATGCATGACATCTCATTTTTATTAAGGTAAAATAACAACTGGTAAATATATGGTAGCATGCACAATAAATGAGAAGCTGGAAAACATAACTTATGCAATAGGTCTGGTTTACCATCTGATGCCATCACTAGGCTGATTTAAGAATTGACTTTATGCTGATATATAACAGTGAGTTTATTTCATTCAGGTGTGAGGATGGTGGATCAGGAAAGACAGGGGAAGGCAACAGGTAGGTCTAACATTAGGTGGAAGTGTAGAGGGAGCCACTTGATACCGACAGTCAAAATTTGGCGTAAACAGAATGAAAAAATGGATCCATCATGCCTTGTTACCACTGTGCAGGCTGGTGGTGGTGTAATGGTTTGGGGGATGTTTTCTTGGCACACTTTAGGCCCCTTAGTGCCAATTGGGCATCGTTTAAATGCCACAGCCTACCTGATTATTGTATCTGACCATGTCCATCCCTTTATGGCCACCATGTACCCATCCTCTGACGGCTACTTCCAGCAGGATAATGCACCATGTCACAAAGCTTGAATCATTTCAAATTGGTTTCTTGAACATGACAATGAGTTCACTGTACTAAAAGGGCCCCCACAGTCACCAGATCTCAACCCAATACAGCATCTTTGGGATGTGGTGGAACGGGAGCTTCGTGCCCTGGATGTGCATCCCACAAATCTCCATCAACTGCAAGATGCTATCCTATCAATATCGGCCAACCTTTCTAAAGAATGCTTTCAGCAGCACCTTGTTGAATCAATGCCACGTAGAATTAAGGCAGTTCTGAAGGCGAAAGGGGGTCAAACACAGTATTAGTATGGTGTTCCTAATAATCCTTTAGGTGAATGTATATGTATAATATATAATTATGTTAGGCCTACAGTGGCTGATATACTTTAAAATAAACCTTAATTATTTAAAGCCCATACATGATGATGACCAAAACCAGATAATTTGACCATATCACCCCAGGGGCCTATACTACGAAGAAAGATTTGGGGTTAGCGAGGTAACTTCAGGTTAAACCCTGGGTTTTCAGTATCACGATGTTGGGTCATCTGTTACCGGGTTACATCGCCATGGTAACTTATGCTGCGAACCTAAAGTCAATATAACCGATTAACCCAAACAAAAGCACCGCCTACTGACCAATCAATTCTCGATTGAAAAATGGGTCATCATTCTGGGAGTCGCTATTGGCTTTCTCTGATGAGATCAGCGGAGGGAGTGAAGTGTCTTTGTCAGTTTCTTGAGCCGTTTGTGTCAGTGCAGTGCGATACATCGAAATTGTGCGCTTACAGTTCCACATACATTATGCATAATGTTGCGCTTGTTTTCGACAGGTATTTTAATGTATGCTCTGTTTGATACGGACCAACATCAATGTATCCCCTGTCACTGTAGAGACAGTATTACTATTTACTCCTACAAAACTTGTTGAACAACCAAGTATTTTGACATCTAACTTCCCTTCCTACTTAATGTCTGGATTATATTTTGTATGCTCTTCATATTTCTCTAAAATTTATTATTTACTACATTTGAGCGAAATATGCAGCTCTCATAGACTTGTCAGTGTCTGCGATTGGTCTGATGGTGCACACACCGCCCCTTTTATGTGAACGCGCTCGTCACTACATGGGGAAATCCTGGTTGATTTAACAAATTGATAACCACGGTCGTGACATCTCTTATCTAGATAGAACTTGTTAGGTTCAGTGAAGCCAGATAATGAAAAGAAAACCAGGGCATGTTGAACATGCTTCGTAGTATAGGCCCCAGTTCTCGCACTTCACTAGCTTCTAGTCCAGACAAGAGCTCACTTTAAACTAATGTTATTAAGGCGAGACACTACAGGTGAATAGGGTAAAAATTTTAAATAATAGATATCACCACGAAACTTCCTCAGTTGATTACATACACAAGTATATAAAAAAAATGTATTACAAGTTTTTTAAATATGTATGTTAATTTATGCAAATTAGGCGTTCTCTCATTAAATATGCGCAATTTTGCCTATATTTCCGGTAGACAGATCTGAACGTATGTTAAAGCCAGGTGCAAAATTCTTTTTTCAATTTGTTTACACACAAGATGAAAAAAGAATTACAGAGGGA
>JACXGM010011818.1:8757-24720 GCA_016801145.1 Umbra pygmaea
TCTTACATTGTATTTGCCTGCTACTCAGTATACTAATTTGATCTACCTCTAAATCTTGATTTCTTTGCACTAATTGTACATTTACTTACATCTACCTCTTTCAATTTTGACTGTATTTTCTATCTTTCTTCCTTACTCTACAATCTGTGTAATTCTTGTGTATTTGTATTCATTTGTAACTATGTCTGTACTTGCACCTTTTTGCTTTATCTTGGCCAGGTCGCCGTTTTAAATGAGAAATTGTTCTCAACGTGCCCACCTGGTTAAATAAAGGTTAAATAAATAAATAGAAATTAGTGTCTACTTGCTAAACAAACTATTGTAGTGTTTTGCAGGTTGAAGTTGTCCAATGTTGTTTTAGAGTAAAAAACATTGTTTTAAAATGTGGGAAATATGATGAATAAATATGAATCTTCAAGCCTGCCCCACAACATTTGGAGCCACTAGATCAAAGAACCATTTCTATAGTGAATAGGAATAAAGAAGTAGCTGATAACATCCAGAATATTATTGAGGTGTCTGACAAGAAAGAACAGTGCATGTGTCTGTGTGTGAGAGACAAAGGTGGTTGTGTGAGACACATCACATTTAGAAGACACTAACAAAAGATTCAGTGAAACTGTAAAAGTTACATCTATATGAAAAAGCTGCAGGAAACTTGGGTAAACCGACCAAGACACATTTTACAATAACAAGGATTACTGCCATTTTGACATCACAGTCCCAGGACAAGTTGTATTAAATTAGCCCTTGAAAGAGGTGGCAGAAAACCTAGCGTTTAGAGGCATGGGTCATTAGATGAAAGGTTGCTGGTTCAAATACTCAAGCTGACAATGTGAGCCACTAAAGCCTAAAAATGTATTTTCTGTGACTCTGCCTTTCCAAAGATGGCGAAAAACAAATTCTCCGGAAACACCAACACATTTCCATGTGTGTGTGGAACAGGACAAATATAATCCCCTATATTTAGCACACTGTGTTTGATTGTAGCGCTAGATTCCCCACCACATTTCACCCACTGACCCTGCCTCTCTGCATTTCCAGGCCTGCAGGCTGGTATCCACGGTGATGCGTAAACACCCGGTGACACGCCTCATTCCATCAGCAACACACTGTTGGTAAGCACTGGGCTTACTGAACCTATCAACCTTCCTCTGCTTGTGTTGTAAACAGCACAAACTGCCCTTCACTTTGTCGAGTCAGACTTGACGTGCTGATTCGTACACATTTCAAGTGTAAAAAAGTTGCACCAAAAGCACTGCGTTTTGTGACAAACTACTGCTTGGATTACATGTATTTTACCTTGTCATAAGACTGGTTAAAAACTAAGGGAATTAATGGAAGGAGGGATTTTCCCTCTAACTCACAAAGAGGAAATGGCTTGTTTTAGCATGGCTGTCTGTCTTATGCACATTCATGAGGAGGACTACAGGTGAAAGCTACGGAGACGCAAAGACACACAGGTGTGTGAATGTAGTGCAGTTTTGCAGCATTGTGGCTGGGACGGCAGCAGGCGCAGGGAGTTGGTATACTTACACACAGCTTCATTCACCACAGACAGAGCAGCAGCCACTTCACCAGCCTGCTCTAGCCTCAAAGACTGGTCTAACAGCAGCTCAGCATCTGACACACACCGCTCATAGCTGTCTCCTTTCCCTAAGGAACACACACAAGCAAACGCTGAAAGCAAAGCTTTTTAAACAAACCAGAAAAACTTTTAAAAACAAACAGTTTTTTGGCATCTGCAATGAACTTTGCCAGCTTTAAGCCAGACAATCATTTTTCACTTCAGAATTGCAGCAGAATACATTTATGGACCTAAATCTGGACTCCTACTATTAGCATCACATGTTCATCCAACTACAAACCCAGCAAACAGTCCAACATGAATTTTCCCCCCCTTCCCCAACCCCCATTCACACTGTGACTGGGCAATCTGCCGGGCCGCACATTCTAACACTCTGAATGTGGAAACTTCCAATTGTTTGCGAGAACAATGGCGTTTTCTGTCAGACACCGGCGTTCCCATCGGGCAGCCCACTCAGGGTACTTTAAACACAGAGCGCTCAGACAACTGTTCCATAAATACCACACACACACAATCCCGGAGCTGCCTCCCACAGAAACACTCCCCAAAGGACCCTGTATTTTAAGTTGGGGCTCTGGGTTTACCTTGGTTCTGCAGCTCATCCAGATCCATGAATTTGCTGGGTCTGGGGTTGAAGCCCATGGCTGCTTCCTTCTCCTTGTCCTTCCTTTTCTGTAACTCCTGCTCCCTGGCTCTCCTTGCCACTTCCTCCTGCAGCTCATCCAGCTCGCTGCGGCCTTCTCCTGCTGTGTGAACACACCAATGAATAGATAGTAGTGGTCAATGCTTCCTATTATATATCATTAAAAGATGAGACACGAGGGACAATATGTAAAATTTGTCAATCCGTTTTGTACACACGGAAGTTAACAAACATTCTGTGGTAAAACACCCAGACACACATTTGGACATACCCAGGCTTACGTGGCTGCTTCCCCTGCATGAAGCCTTGACTTCCTGCAGAAGAGCACTACTGCTCTTCGACTTGGGTACACTGCGCCATGACGGCCCAGAACCAGATGGCTTCTTTACACCGGTGTCCCTGAGAGAAACGAACAGAGAAGTGAGTCATGCTGTAGACGGTTCATTATGTTGCCTTCAGTCTTAAGGACATCCCAAGTGATTTTTTGTCTTCCTTGAAAGAAATTAAGTTTGTAAGTCTAAATCACTGCAAACTTAAATGAGTGTCTGATGGAAAGTCATCATGTCATCAGCCTTCCCCTGGTTTGAGGAGCAATACAGAACAAAATGTTCAGTACCGTTACAAATTAGATTCCCTTGTTTCGTTTATTATATTTTTTAACTAATATGAAGTGTTAAGTACAATAAATAAATTAGTTGAACAAGACACTGGAGTGCCACTTGAATATTCCCTTTTCAGATAATATGTGTTCCTTTGAACAGAGATATTTGTACCTGGGTGAATTCGTAGCATTGGGTCCGTCGCTGAGGGGCATGTCCAGACTGACAGGGCTGTTGCTGTTCCTCTCACTGCTTTCATATCCGCTCTCCATCCTCTGGATCAACCTGGGGGGCTGCTGTTCCAGGTTATGGCCCCTGGCGGCTGGCAGAGTCCAGGAGGACGCCATGTTCCCAAAGGGCCCGTTTTCCGAGACTGACCCTGTGGGACCCTCGGCTGGGACCCCACTGTCTTCCGGCAGGGTGGCCCCTAGGGGACTATACCCGGCCTGTCTTCGCCGCTCCCTGCTAAAAATACTGTCTATATTGAGGGCTTCTCGTCTGGGCCTCCAGGCAGGTCTGTAGCGCCCCCCAGATGAGCTGGACTTGGACTCACTGCTGGTACTCTCTGCCTCCCAGGCCCCAGTCTTGATGGGGGCCCCCGGCTCGGCCCCCAGACCGCCCAGGACCCCGGAGCTGGAGGAGGAGGCAGAGAGGGGACGGCTGTGGATGATGTTGCTCATGGTCTCCTTGAAGTCCCTCAGTCGACTGGAGGAGAAGGTTTTGGGCGCGGTGCGAGGTGCCTGCTGCTCCTTCAAAGTCTCACCTGGAAGCCAGGGAGAACGCAGAGAGAACTCTCAAATGGAGAAAGAGGAAGACAATGTGGGGATGTCTTGTGTTGGGGAGTGGTGGAAAAGCAAGAAATAAAAAGTGGAACATGAATGACTTGATGAGAACTGCTAACAAGGCAAAGCAAAAGTAAAATGGTAATGACAGCCTCCTTGTGTAACTGTACCTGAGCTTCAATTTCTGGCTACATGTTTAAAAGGAAAGTCTTAGAACTTGGGGAACTAATTCGAACTAAAAATTAAGTAAGATACAGTATATGATGTAGTCTCTTGAGTCACCATGCCCTTCTGTCATAGGTCACATGTCCCCTGACTCTGCCGTGTGATTTGTTCCTGCGTACCCTCGCTGTGGTAACCTGCCGATGACGGTTCGTCAGTCTTAAAGCCCCGGCTCCTCTCGTCAAGTCGCCGTGGACGACTAGAGCTCCGCTTCCTGTCACTGGCCCCGCCCTTCCTGTCCACTGTCCCGCCTTTTCTCAGAGAGTTGCTCTGTGCTGGCCCACTGTCCGTCACTTTGCCTTAGCAACAACGAGAAGCGGGGAAGGACAGTTTCACAAACAGTTTACGACATGGGAAACATGATGACATAATCCATGATTAATATGATTGGGGAGTGGTGGTGGGGTAAATAATTTTGGATAGTTCCTTCAGTATGTTGGGATGAGCAAGAGATGCTTAATGTTAAATAGCAGCATGTGCAGTGCATCCGGAAAGTATTCACAGCGCTTCACATTTATTTATTAATTTGTTTCACAAAATTGAATAAATTTATTATTTTCCTCAAAATTCTACAAACAATAACCCATAATGCAATGTGAAAGAAGTGTGTTTTAAATTCATTAAAAAATAAATAAAATAAGCACAAGTATTCACAGCCTCTGCTCAATACTTTGTTGAAGCACCTTTGGCAGCAATTACAGCCTCAAGTCTTTTTGAGTATGATGCTACAAGCTTGGCACACTTATTTTTGGGCAGTTTAGCCCATTCTTCTTTGCAGGATCGCTCAAGCTCCATCAGGTTGGATGGAGGAGTTTTGGTGCAAAACCATTTTCAGATCTCTCCAGAGATGTTCAATCTGGTTCAAGTCTGGGCTCAGGCTGGGCCATTCAATGACATTCACAGAGTTGTCCTGTAGCCACTCCTTTGTTATCTTGGCTGTGTGCTTAGGGTCGTTGTCCTGTTGGAAGATTAACCTTCACCCCAGTCTGAGGTCCAGAGAGCTCTGGAGCAGGTTTTCAGCAAGGAAGTCGCTGTACATTGCTGCATTCATCTTTCCTTTGATCCTGAATAGTCTCCCAGTTCATGCTGCTGAAAAAAAATGCCATCAGCACGATGCTGTAACCACCATGCCTCACTGTAGGGATGGTATTGGCCAGGTGATGAGCAGTGCCTGGTTTCCTCCAGACATGACGCTTGCCATTCAGACCATTGTGTTCAATCGTTATTTCATCAGACCAGAGAATTTTGTGCCTTTTGGCAAACTTCAGACGGGTTCTCACATGCCTTTTACTGAGGAGTGGCTTCCATCTGGCACTCTACCATACAGGCCTGATTGGTGGAGTGCTGCAGAGATGGTTGTTCTTCTGGAAGGTCCTCCTCTCTCCACAGAGAAACACTGGAGCTCTGTCAGAGTGACCAGTGGGTTCTTGGACACCTCCCTGACTAAGGGCCTTCTCCCCTGATCGCTCAGCTCTAGCAAGAGTCTTGGTGGTTCCAAACTTTTTCCATATACGGATGATGGAGGCCACTGTGCTCATTGGGATCTTCAAGGCTGCAGATAATTTTCTGTACCATTCCCCAGATCTGTGCCTCTGTAAAATCCTGTCTCGGATGTCTACAGACAATTCCTTAGACTTCATGGCTTGATTTGTGCTCTGACATGCACAGTCAAATTTGGGACCTTATATAGACAGGTGTGTGCCTTTCCAAATCATGTCCAATCAACTGAATTTACCACAGGTGGACACCAATCCGGCTGTGGAAATATCTCAAGAATGATCAGTGGAAACAGGATGCACCTGAGCAAAATTTTGAGTGTCACAAGAATACTTATGTACATGTGCTTTTTCGTTTTTTATTTTAAATAAATTTGCTAAGATCTCAAACACACTTCCTTCACATTGTCATTATGGGGTATTGTTTGTAGAATTTTGAGGGAAATAATTAATTTAATTTCGGAATATGTGTGTAACATAACAAAATATGGAAATAGTGAAGCTCTGTAAATACTTTCTGGATGCACTGTATGTGGACATCTGGACAAAATTAAAGCAAGAATATGTTTTTATATACAGTGCCTTGCGAAAGTATTCGGTCCCCTTGAACATTTCGACCTTTTGCCACTTTTCAGGCTTCAAACATAAAGATATAAAACTGTAATTTTTTGTGAAGAATCAACAACAAGTGGGACAAAATCATGAAGTGGAACGAAATTTATTGGATATTTCAAACTTTTTAACAAATAAAAAACTGACAAATTGGGAGAGCAAATTTATTCAGCCCCTTTACTTTCAGTCCAGCAAACTCTCTCCAGAAGTTCAGTGAGGATCTCTGAATGATCCAATGTTGACCTAAATGACTAATGATGATAAATAGAATCCACCTGTGTGTAATCACGTCTCTGTATAAATGCACCTGCTCTGTGATAGTCTCAGAGGTCCGTTGAAAGCACAGAGAGCATCATGAAGAACAAGGAACACACCAGGCAGGTCCGAGATACTGTTGTGGAGAAGTTTAAAGCCGGATTTGGATAAGGAAAGATTTCCCAAGCTTTAAACATCCCAAGGAGCACTGTGCAAGCGATAATATTGAAATGGAAGGAGTATCAGACCACTGCAAATCTACCAAGACCCGGCAGTCCCTCTAAACTTTCAGCTCATACAAGAAGACTGATCAGAGATGCAGCCAAGAGGCCCATGATCACTCTGGATGAACTGCAGAGATCTACAGCTGAGGTGGGTGAGTCTGTCCATAGGACAACAATCAGTCGTATACTGCACAAATCTGGCCTTTATGGAAGAGTGGCAAGAAGAAAGCCATTTCTGAAAGATATCCATAAAAGGTGTTTTTTAAAGTTTGCCACAAGCCCCCTGGGAGACACACCAAACATGTGGATGAAGGTGCTCTGGTCATATGAAACCAAAATCGAACTTTTTGGCAAAAATGCAAAACGTTATGTTTGGCGTAAAAGCAACACAGCTCATCACCCTGAACACACCATCCCCACTGTCAAACATGGTGGTGGCAGCATCATGGTTTGAGCCTGCTTCTCTTCAGCAGGGACAGGGACGATGGCTAAAATTGATGGGAAGATGGATGGAGCCAAATGAAGGACCATTCTGGAAGAAAACCTGATGGAGTCTGCAAAAGACCTGAGACTGGGACGGAGATTTGTCTTCAAACAAGACAATGATCCAAAACATAAAGCAAAATCTACAATGGAATGGTTCACAAATAAACATATCCAGGTGTTAGAATGGCCAAGTCAAAGTCCAGACCTGAATCCAATCGAGAATCAGTAGAAAGAACTGAAAACTGCTGTTCACAAACGCTCTCCATCCAACCTCACGGAGCTCGAGCTGTTTTGCAAGGAGGAATGGGCAAATATTTCAGTCTCTCGATGTGCAAAACTGATAGAGACATACCCCAAGCAACTTACAGCTGTAATCGCAGCAAAAGGTGGCGCTACAAAGTATTCACTTAAGGGGGATGAATAATTTTGCACGCCCAATTTTTCAATTTTTTTATTTGTTAAAAATGTTTGAAATATCCAATAAATTTCGTTCCACTTCATGATTGTGTCCCACTTGTTGTTGATTCTTCACAAAAAATTACAGTTTCATATCTTTATGTTTGAAGTTTGAAATGTGGCAAAAGGTCGAAAAGTTCAAGGCAGCCAAATACTTTCACAAGGCACTGTATATACCGGTGTGTATATATTTATATAAATGTTTGTGTGTATGTGTATGTGTTTGTGTGTATGTATATAAACATTTGTGTGTGTATAAATGTTTGTGTGTAGTGTATGTATATATTATGTGTTTGCGTGTATACATGTGTGTTTGTGCGAATGTCTGTGTGTTTGTGTGTGTGCCACTCTCTTCATACCTGTGTTCTCCAGGCTGCTGTGAGAGACTGTGTCGTTGTCTGGGTTACAGATGACAGTTCCTTGGGAGTCTGAGGAGAAGTGACTGGCCATGGATTCATGATGTTGGTGGGAGGGCTTGTGGGAGTAGCTGTCCGTCGACGAGTCAGTGCGGGTGTCACTGGAGATGGACGGCTCTCGCCCTGATGAGTGCACGCCACCAGACAGAAACACATCATCATGACAATGAAACAGAGCCAGCTGAGATAACAGCCACTCCCTCACACACAGTGGAGACTAATCAGTCTAGCAAAATGAGCAGTAAAACATTTTTTTTCCAAGGAAGATGAGTACGTGAGTTAAAATAGTTTTAGTTTTTTTTTCAGCCTGGTAAATTGTCAAGATTTGCAATTTGTGGGACTAGTCTATATGTACCATTCCAAAGCAAAGAGAGGCAGATGCATACCTGAGTCCTCGCTGTCGTAGTAAGCCTTGTTGAAGTTATGTAGATCCAGGCGTGAGGGCAGGTCCTGCACTGACACAGGCGTCCCCCGGGGGTCAGCGTAGAGCAAGAGCAGCGGCTGGTAGTGGCCCTTGATGCACCGCGACACCACGTCCTTCCACTTGGGCCCAATCTGGCAGGAACAGAGGAAACTATGTCACAGCTTTCCAGGGAATTCAAACAATGAGAAACGACACACGAAGGACACAGCAATGTGAGTGTGCTCTCGTAAGAAAGAGTTAATCAAGACCACATTTACATTACAACAGCTACCAATAAGATTCTTTAAAAGAAGTGTGAATGAAACCACTTCAAGTGAAATCGTCTAACAAAGCCCTTCACTCCATGTTTTTAACCCGTCTTACCCCCACCTGGTTTTCCAAACGTGCAACGAGCGCTCTGCCCTCGCTCAGCACAGGAATCTGCGTCAGGATGGCTCGATAGCCTAATGGTATCAGCGAAGTGTGTAAGTGTCCGAGTGCATATGTATTGTATGTGTGCGTGTATTTGTTTGTTTGAAAGTGCAATTGTGTGTTTGGGTCTGCAGAGATGGCCGCTGTGCTCTAACTCTTTGTACTGACCACGCCTCCCCCATCCAGCTGGCCAGATAAACAATGGAGGGATATCCTTGTTTTTCAGGCCACCTTTGTCTTTAGTCCAAACCCTGACTGGCTCACATGCTTTACAGAGAGAGCTGCTTTGTGTGCAACTGTCCAGCAGTGAATGTACATGAGGTTAAGTAGGAGGATAGTCCATGATGGGAGGTTAGACAGTGGAAATTGGACATAGGATTGGGTGGGGGGAAAAAAGAAAAGTTTATAAACTAAAACAGAAGTAAAAGAGTCTTATCAATGGGGGGAGGGGGGGGCTCATGAAATGACTTTAGGAGACTCTTCAGGCTGCTCATTGGCCATGATGTAGTGTGTGGCAGTCCAACATGTTGACCTTTGTGTGGCGTGAATATCCCTGGCTGAATAGTAAAGTTTGACTAAACTATTTCTATGACAACCATCCCTCATTGGGCTGTCATGACAACACAGCCTTTGTCACCGGTCTAAAAATGGAGCAAAAACACCCCCAGCTCAACGGTGAGTCAACAAGCGACTGAATAATGTAAACTAACGTTGCTGGCGTAAATTTATAAGAAACACACAGACAGGAAGAGAAGGCTTGGAATGTAGCCAATGGACCAAACTGCTGTTCAGCGATTAGATGAACTTCAGGTATTTCCACGTTAAAAGATTTATACCCCCCAGTGTGAGAAACAGAGGACTCATTTCTGAGAGGATTTCAAAAACACTTGTACAGCTTCATTTGACAGGAACATTGCCCAAGTTGCACAGCCAAACAGATTTTGTATGATTTTCCACTACATTAATTACTGCTGAGAAAAAAGCCCAAGAAATGACACAGTAAACACAAATACATTCATCCAAAAGAATGAATCTTAACCACATATCCGGGGACAGCTATTGTGTAAATCACATCACCATTTATATAAGATAACAGCTGAAGTAATCATAGATTTGTGGATGAGTGAAACCCCTAGAGACAAACAACCACTTTTAAAAATGTCTTTACCTCCTTGACGTGTGCATCGTCAAAGTACATCCACTTGCGTATCTTGGTCTGGAAGAAGAAGGTGGAGTAATGTTTCCCGTAGTAACACACCATGCCCACCAGATAGAGCTCTGACTTTTTAGCCTTGTCATCAGTCACCCTGTAGAAGAGCTGTGCAAGAAAGGACAGAGAGGGGAACAAACGCTCGTGTTTAGATACAACGAGGAATGAGACTACACTGGACTTGCAATACTGCAATATGTATAAATGTACAGGCCGATATCCTTTCCCCAGGTCAGACCGCATGGTAAGGACAAACTCGGGCCCTTCTAGTAAATAGAGTGCAAACATCTCCTGTGTGTCGAACACATCAACTGAAGCCCAGAGTACACACAAATATTGTTAAAAGGAATGTTAATTGTAAATAATATAGTGTAAAAACATATTTCTTCATACCACATTAACTCTCACTGGTATCAGTTCACAACACAACTCATTGAAGTAAACCTCAGAGGGTTTTACCGGTTAGCTGGCTGTTACAGCTGCCAGTAAACACCATGAAAATTTAAACAAAGTGAACAAATGGAGACTGTGTTGGCAGTGTGTTTACCACTGACCCAGAGTGAAGATGTCACATTGCCTTTTACCCACTCTATAGATTCTTTTAGAACATTACGAAAATGTGAATGTGTTAATAGAAATTGATACAGTCATTCAACAAGGTGGAATTACACCGATCAGAAATTAGTCAAAACATTGAGTTATTATGGATGAGCTAAATATTTTATCATTTTGCATATATTTTATCAAATTGCATATACTCCAGAATGTCATGAGAAGTGATCAGATGAATTGCAAAGTCCCTCTTTGCAATGAAAATGAACTTAATCCCCCCAAAAAAAACATTTCCAGAAATCTTCCACTGCATTTCAGCCCTGCCACAAAAGGCAAGAATATTGCTGCTAGTAAAATTGCACCTAAATCAACCATTTAACAGATCATCAAGAACTTCAAGGAGAGAGGTTCAATTGTTGTGAAGAAGGCATCAGGGCACCCAAGAAAGTCCAGCAAGAGCAAGGACAGTCTCCTAAAGTTGATTCAGCTGCGGGGTCAGGGCACCACCAGTGCAGAGCTAGCTCAGGAATGGCAGCAAGCATCTGCACGCACAGTGAGGTGAAGACTTTTGGAGGAAGGCCTGGTGTCAAGAAGGGCAGCAACGAAGCTACTTCACTCCAGGAAAAACTTCAGGGACAGACTAATATTATGTAAAAGTTACAGGGATTGGACTGTTGAGGACTGGGGTAAAGTCATTTTCTCTGATGAATCCCCTTTCTGATTGTTTGAGCCATCTGGAAAACACCTTGTCCGGAGAAGACAAGGTGAGCCCTACCATCAGTCCTGTATCATGCCAACAGTAAAGCATCCTGAGACCATTCCTGTGTTGGGTTGCTTCTAAACCAAGGGAGTGGGCTCACTCACAATTTTCTATTTTTTCTAAGAACATAGCCATTAATAAAGAATGGTACCAACTCATCCTCTGAGAGCAACTTCTCCCAACCATCCAAGAACAGTTTGGTGACGACCAATGCCTTTTCCAGCATGATGGAGCACCTTGCCATAAGGCAAAAGTTATAACTGGCTCGGTGAAAAAAACATAGAAATTTTGGGTCCATGGGCTAGGAAACTCCCCAGACCTTAATCCCATGAACAACTTTTGGTCAATCCTCAAGAGACAGATGGACAAACAAAAAACTAGAAACTCTGACAAACTCCAAGCATTGATCATGCAAGAATGGGCTGCCATCAGTCAGGATGTGGCCCAGAAGTTAATTGACAGCATGCCAGGAAAGATTGCAGAGGTCTTGAAAAAGAAGGGTCAACACAGCAAATATTGACTATTTGCATAATCTTCATGTAATTGTCAATAAAAGCCTTTGACACTTATAGAATGCTTGTAATTATACTCCAGTATACCATAATAACTACTGAAAAAACCTTGCAGGTACCTGGTTGGACCCACTTTTGCTGTCAAAATGTGCTGGAAACATTCCTCCAAAATGTTGGTCAATGCTGACATGAATGAATCACACAGTTGCTGCACATCCATGATGCGAATCAACCGTTCCATCACATCCCAAAGGTGTTTGATTGGATTGAGGCCAGTTTGAGATGATTAGAGTTTTTTGACATTATCCTGCTGGAAGTAGCCATTAGAAGATGGTTACACTGTGCAATAAAGGGATGGACATGGTCAGCAACTATACTCAGGTATGCTGTGGCAGTTGAACAATGCTGAATTGGTACTAAGGGGCCCAAAGTGTGACAAGAAAATATCCCCCACACCATTAAACCACCACCACCAGCCAGGATGGGACCATTCTTTCATGTTGTTTACCAATTCTGACTCTACCACCTGAATGTCGCATCAGAAATCAAGACTCATCAGACTAGGCAACGTTTTTCCAATCTTCAACTCTCCAATTTTGGAGGGCATGGGCAAATTGTAGCCTCAGTTTCCTGTTCTTAGCTGACAGGAGTGGCATCCAGTGTGGTCCTCTGCTGCTGTAGCCCATCTGCTTCAAGGTTCAACGTGTTGGGCGTTCAGAGATGCTCTTCTTCATACCTTGATTGTAATGAGTGGTTATTTGAGTTACTGTTGCCTTTCTATCTGCTCGAACCATACTGGCCATTCTCCTTTGACCTCTGCCATGAAAAAGGCATTTCCATGCAGAGAACTGCCGCTCCCAGTAGATCAGCACTTTCTCAAATACTCAAACCATCCCATCTGGCACCAAAAACCATGCCATATTCACTTAATTCACATTTCTTCCCCATTCTGATACTTGTATTTACTTCAGCAGATCATCTTGACCATGTCTATGTGCCTAAATGCATTGACATGCTTCCAGATGATTGGCTGATTAACAGATGTACCTAATGAAATGGTCGGTGAATGTATATTGTAATATGTATACTGCATATTGTCTTGTCAAGTGCCTGGACACAGTGCTTAGCCATGCTATATTGGCAATATATCACAATCCCTGAGATGCCTTATTGCTCTTATTTTGCAATTAGAGCAGAAAAATTTGATATGATGTCATACCCGTGGTGTCTGGTCTCATATACCGTGGTTATCAGCCAATCAGCATCCAGAAATCAACCCACCTGGTTAGTAAATATGATATATATGCATATAAGTGCAGGTGTGCATCTTTCTTACATCCCCCAGGCGCAGGCAGGTACCCAGGCTGTGAATGACATCCTCTGCCAGGTCTGAGTGGTCCGAGTCCCACACCAGGCCTATGGTTATGATCTCTGGAGAGTTCATCAGCACCCGACGGATACGCAGCTTCTCTCCACAGTTACTCTGAGAGAGACGAGCAGCACGGGGAGAGGTTCGACAGGTAAAGTGGGAGAGACAAGTGGGGGGGGCAGAAGGAGAGGTCAGTTGGGAGTAATAAAGTAGCACACATAAAATCACATCAATCCTTAAACACAGCAGTGTGACTCATTAAGCGCTAAGCTGGCAATGATCTTCATCCATTTATCTAGTCCCTTGTTGGCCCGGGCTTCGTCTCAGGGTTGCCCCTCACAAAGAGCGTGCTCTGAAAAGGTCAGCTGGCTACAGGCCAATTCCTGACAATGACATCGCCCAATTCAAGTGTCACTTCTATGCCTGTCAAAGAGCCAGCCTTTTGAAACACACACGGACACACACAGACACACAGACACACACAGACACACAGACACACACACACACACACACACACACACACACACACACACACACACACACACAGTGGAACTCCTTAAGGGGGTTGCCACAGGACACATTTCTTAGAATTCATTTTGGCCAGATGTGTGCGTGTTTGTGTGCACGTGTGTGTGTATGTGGAGGAGGGACGCATGTCGCAGCGTGCACCTGCCATCTTGACCCCGTTAGCTGGAGAGGGGCTGAAATCTCCCCGCTTTTGTGCATTTCCCAGAAGTGAGGCTTTAAACAGGCGGCGTCAGACCCCCTATAGGGCAGCGATTGTGTGCGATCCAAATTTGCCATAAACAGAAGAGACTTCTCACAGCAAAGGCCAACGCCATGGTTCCTCACACACAGACCAGTGGGAGAAGGTTCAAAGTCAGCCAATATGGCAAACACATTTCAGAAAAATGCTTGTAATTGTACAACACAGGGGGGAACTTGGTATAATTATTTTGACTCATGAGATTCCCGTTAGAGACTTTACAAGCTTTAATGTTTGATAAGATAAAGCTGGGAGTATCCGAGGTTTAAATGTTCAAAGCTAATACTTTGAGCAGCTCACGTTGAGCCATTCTGGTCCTTTCTGTGCTGAGATATTACAGTGGAAGCTCTGAGAACGGTTGGCTGACCTTACCATGTTGTTTACTAGAGACCTGCTGAAGCTATGGGCCACAACTCAATACAAGCTGTGGAGTTTTTGTGTGTGTGTGTGGGGTGGGGGTATTATTAATTGCCCAACCCTCCCCCATTCAAAGATGACTCTGGAATTAGGGTAATAAAATAGTTGCCATACTGTCTATGACAGGAATTCCCCAAAAATTTGTGGTTTTAAAAATCCCTGGTCTACAGTATGATAAAGTGTGGTTTAAAACCCCTGGTCTACAGTATAATAAGGTGTGGTTTAAACCCCTGGTCTACAGTATGATAAAGTGTGGTTTAAACCCCTGGTCTACAGTATGATAAGGTGCGATTTAAACCCCTGGTCTACAGTATGATGAGGTGCGGTTTAAACCCCTGGTCTACAGTATGATGAGGTGCGGTTTAAACCCCTGGTCTACAGTATAATATGGTTTGGTTTAAACCCCTGGTCTACATTATGTTAAGGTGTGGTTTAAACCCCTGGTCTGCAGTATGATAAGGTGTGGTTTAAACCCCTGGTCTACAGTATGATAAGGTTTGGTTTAAACCCCTGGTCTACAGTATAATAAGGTTTGGTTTAAACCCCTGGTCTACAGTACGATAAGGTTTGTACTTACCGGACAGTTGCGTAGGTCTCCCATGGTACTGGCGTTGCGGAGCAGCTCTCCAAACATGTCGGGGGTGGGCTTGTCTCTGCACTCCAACATCTTGACCGCCTGGTTACTGTAGCAGAGACACACCTGGTATGAAAGAATGCTCCCAAATCTAGTCCACGTAACACAGTGGGTGATCATATGATCAGTGGACCACACACTGACCCTGCTTAGTTTACTCTAGAAATAACTTTGGAATTAAAAAAATGACAACATCCAACTAAAAGCGAAAGCTAACAACTTTGCTAGCATTGATCACGTGACTGCGGTGCACTAGAAAAGTATTCTGTCTCCAAGGTGACCTGTGTCCTTTCTCTCCAGGTCTCTTTAGAGCTCTTTCTGCCTATAGAAGTGCACAGCTCAAACACACTCTGGGGAAACACAGAGGCTTAGTTTGGTTGCTCGGTGCAGGAAAAGTGACTAGGTTTCAGAAGGCACTCTGTTATTACCTGTTGTCAGGATACAAGATCACCCTCTGAGGACTTCCACAAAACAAAAATAAAACGTAGATTCAACTGACAATTGCAAGTGAAACAGATACCATAATTATGCCTTAAATAGCTAAATTGAATAATCATATTTTTCCTTTTATGTTTTACAGTGTAGGTGTGACTGTGTCTCTCAGAGATACAAAAGCATTTGTTGCGTGACGTTGGCTTCATATCTGGGCCAGAACAGCGCTGAGGATTCAGAGCTAACGAAGAACACATACTCTTCCCATGGAATATGCATAAAGACATTTCATCACTTTTGCATAAGAAATGTGCTCATAACATAATAAGCACTCTGGGCTGACCGGCTGCTACGGCAACAGTAGCAGCTCCACAACAGATGGAGCGAGATGGTGAGCTGGTGCCCAGATCCTCTTAGGGCTTCACTGCACACACCGCCACAGCTGGAGGCAGCCTCTGGTTCACTACAGCCAGTCTGCAGCCTAACGGAGGCAGCCCCTGGTTCACTAAACCCAGTCTGCAGCCTAACCGAGGCAGCTGCTGGTTCACTAAACCCAGTTGGCAGCCTAACCAAGACAGCCCCTGGTTCACTACAGGCAGTCTGCAGCCTAACGGAAACAGCCCCTGGTTCACTAAACCCAGTGTGCAGCCTAACGTAGGCAGCCCCTGGTTCACTACAGCCAGTCTGCAGCCTAAGG
>JACXGM010011819.1:0-24620 GCA_016801145.1 Umbra pygmaea
TATGGTCATTTATAAACAAGCATGTGCAAAAACATGAGAGCCAGGTGTACAAAAGCTAGTATTAGACAAAAACATACAGGTCACGGTCAGACTCCTCAGTGAAACTCAAGACCGGTGGACTGGGGTGCCACTTGGAGTAGATGTGACTTGCTTGTAACTACAAACACAAGGGAACATCATTTCTACACACGGTCAAACTTTCAAGTTAACTTTCAAGTGAAGCTGTAATGAAAAGCATTTTCTAACAGTTCCGTTTGTCTCTGTTGCTTGGCGAACTACACATAGAACCGACAGAAAAACAGCTAAACAACTACTGACTGTACAGAGAACAACGTGTTTGGGAACATCATTTCTACACACGGTCAAACTTTTACAGAGGGAGTTGCATGGGTAAAGCTGTAATGAAAAGCATTTTCTAACAGTTCCGTTTGTGTATATGTGGGAAAATCCATCAACAAAGTTGTATGACGAGCTAGCAGCTCTCGTGCCAGTTGCTACATTATAGCAAGGGCCGGTAAAATGCTATATTTACAAATTCTGAGGCAGACATGGCAATCTGATAAGCTAGCTAAATAAACAAAGCTGGATTTTAGGAATTTAGTCTCTGTTGTTTGGCGAACTACACATAGAACCGACAGAAAAACAGCCAAACAAATACTGACTGTAGAGAGAACAACATGTTTGGTAACATCTCGGCTAGCTGGTAAGCCCATAACAGAAATCAACAATAATAAAAAACCTTTACAGACAATTGCAAACATCCTGATGTCTAAATAACAAAAAATATAAACAATTAACTGAGTTTATCCCTGATACTTACAAGTGCAACAGCAAGAACGCCAGGTCAGCATCAGATTTGCAGCCTTCTGTTTGTCTCAGTTCTCGCCATTCTGACAACGCAGCTCCTTTGTTTACTTTTTTTCTGATTCCTCACTCGGTCAGTCTTCATTTTTCTCTCTCTCTGTTCCTCCGTCAATGCTTTCCAAACTTTCTGCTTCTTTTTTGCAGGATAATCCATGACGATAGTTTGAAAAATCCATCTATACCTTGTTCTTATAGCTAGCCGAAGCCTGTGTGTGCGCACTGCGCAGTGGTGCTGTAAAGCTTTTCGTTATAACGCGAGACCTGATATCACGCAATAACTTCCTGAAGCTGAGGTCGGCGATCGCCGACTCAAAGTTGCAAGGGTGGTTTTTCAGCTCACAGACACTAGGGGGGAGCGATACGACCAAAAATCAACTCAAAAGAAGTCATACAACCATTCCATTGACTCTGAAGCTGTTCAGTTAAGGTAAATTAAGCTAAATAAACTGCATAGTCCCCTTTAAGATTTTATCCTGTTGAATCCACTACCCAAGACTCTAGAACCCAACTGTTAAACTTTTCAGGCCAGTTTTTCCATCGAACTAAAACCAATGTTTTTCCATTTTGTTTATTTCGTTTTAGAATCTCATCCACATGAAAGGTATTGTCTTACCAATCTTTACCTTCTGAAGTTCCTTTTCATAAAAAGTACCCTCGATAGATTCTCCGTCGTAATCTTTTAACTTTTACACTGGAGGGATACGAGGTATACATTCTGTCACTGTAAATAACTCATCACTATACCCCTGTTCATACTTTTTGTCAAACACATTACGTAACTTTGAGATCCTCACCAGGTCGCCAGTTTTGAATTTGAAAGAGTTTATTTTTGCGAAGTGGAAACAAACCATAAAGGTTTATAACAAACCTGAAATGTATTCTCAGGTGTCACCTCGGAGGGTTTCATACGTATACTCTTGTGGTAACTGTTGTTATATCCTTTCACTGAATCTTGAACAACATCAACATATTCATGAGTGTTATGGGCTGTAAAATATCTCCACATCCTTTCCTTTAATGTTCTATTGAATCGTTCAACAACTGAAGCTTTTAAATCTGAACCTGTAGCAAAAATGTATAATCTTGTTACCTTTCATCAGTTTCTGAAATGTATGGTTAAAGAACTCTTTTCCGCTATCTGTTTGGATTTTTTTAGGTATTCCACTCTCTGACAACACATACATCCATAACATATGTATACAGACAGAGTAAATGATAAACAGTAAACTCTCTTTGAAACATTGAGTTTAAAACTTTAGACAAAGCTGTATCAATTTCTTCAGACATAGTCTGGGAAATCATCTGTTCCCATTCTAGAGAGTCAACATTACAATGCACATGTTACATTATTTCATGATTTTTTTGACACATTCAACATTTTAAAAAGTATTGAACTTGTAGAGAAAAACATTATCGACTTTCCTTTCAATACTATAGATCAACAGGTCCGTAACATCCCTTAAAATAAAATATTGGTTTATTCTCTCAAACATCATACAGAGACAGTTACCCATGATGACAGCTTCAAATTTATATTTGTTTAAAACACAGTGTTAAGCAAGATGTAGAATTTTCCTGGTCTTCAGACTTGTTCTGCCAGAACATCACAACATCTTATAGTGTTTCTTTTTTTTCAACGATATCTTCAACAAATGTTAGCTGAGCTTGTTTCATCTTATCCAAAGCAAGAGTTTCATGTTTTAGTTAATATAGAAAGGCCTATGTAATACCATGGACCCTGGGTGTTGCTACAGTTTCCAGGGCACTTACCAATGCTGGTATAAGTCGGTCAGACCACAATCTTCTGGTCAGTTCTTCAAAAGGTGTGTAGAAGTAGTTGTATGGCTCTACAAACAAGCACATATGTTGACGCTGACTGGGGTGGTTTATCAAACATCCGTTACAGTTTTCTGTTTTATGCCTGTCAAGTACAACTTCCAAAATCGCTGAAACCGATGCCTTTATAGTGTCCACAATAGCCGTACTAAGACCCCCATCGAAAACCTCTTCAGCCGGTTCTTCAACTGGTGTGTAGCGTGGTGAGGTGGGTGAGTAGGATGGCCGGCTTGTATGACCATCAACTTCCCATTGACTCATGTTCCATTCTTGACATGTGTTCTCTGATTCATAAAAAGCCATGGTCCTTTCAGATGTGAATTTTGTTGCTGAGCTGCTGCTTCTTATATTGGGGAGCAACGCCTACCTCATGAGAGGAGGGCGTGCTTAACAGAGTTTCACTTTTTTAAGGGCTGGTTCCTCTGAATGGACGTAATCAAGTATAAGACATTTCCTTATTTTAACAATGCTCCGCCATTCTCGACTCCGAATGAACAACTCGTCAATAGCATGAAACAACCTTTCAAACAATTCAGGGCAAGCTGTAACCGCCAATGTAACCCCTAACTCGTATTTTCCAGAAAACTGAATTTTAGGTCGCTCAATCAAGCTCCACATTACCCCATGCTTTCCCGTCCTTTCTCTGGACAACCACATTATGGTATTTTTGCTCTAAAGAGCGTGATATACCACGCCACTTGATATCCACTGAGGTGTATTTGGTATAGCTGTGATTTACTTTTTCCACCTCTGAATATACAACAGTCCGAAACACATCCCAATTGCCGATATTGTATTCCACACCAGGTATTTCATATGAATATTCAGATCCTATAGGCAAGTTGTACAATTTGACTTTAGATACAGTGTACTCAAACACAAATTCAACAACATCACCATTAGGCATAACATATTCATCGCTTAACGAGCTGCAGGGTGGTATTTTGGTTCTGTTCAAATCTAAAAATAGCTTTTTCGGAGCATGATGCCATCCAGGTCCATATAATTCTCTTTCAGCCACTTTAACACCCATTTCATATGTAAAAACCGTAACCGGAGTATCAGGGTTTAAACATTCCATTGTCTCGCTTCTGCTTCATACAACCCCCCTACAACTTACATATTTAAGTTTCCTCTTTTTATAAACAATTCTAGTTGGGGAAGGGGTGGAACATCTTTAGAGGTATGGCTTGACACTCTTCTTTAAACAGGCCAATCGCATCGCTGAAACCCAATCAAAGTTTTGACAGCTGCGGCTTACATGGACCAATAGGAACACACCAGGGGCGGGAAAATGGGCAGGGAAAAGGACGCTTGGATCCACCTGTCAAATATCTGGTCATAATGTTTTGGCTGTTTGATGGATGGGTAATTCTTTTCTCTCTCATGAGGTATCAGTGTATGATTTAATTATCTAGCAACACATTAATATTGTCTTGCTTAATGTACCCATTGAATAAATATTTACATGTTTTTTGTAAAAGAGTTCAATGTGTTTGGAATGTGCTTGGTGAGTGTTTAAGATGATTTGATATAACACACATCAACGTTATTCCCTATGGGTTTGTATTAATGATAAATGACATCAGATTTGTTAGTTTATTCAGTATGTGCACTTCAGCCAATGTCTTTGTTTTAGTTTGTTTGTTCTGTTTTTAAGCGGAGGGAGGAGACTTGATTGACTGCGTCTCTCCGTATTGCAATTGATTAGTTGTGTGAACCTGGTTAATTTACAAATAGTTTAAACCTGTACCTGTGTTTGTTATTCTACCATTATACACACTGAAGAGCATCTTGCCTAAAATATTTGTGTGGCTTAAATAAAGTATAGATTTGAAGTGCTATTCTTCAGTTTATTTATAAATCTGGAATGGCTGAAGACAGCAGAGGTGTATTTGAGTGCATGTTAGGATGTTTATGGATTTAAGATTGTATCTAGTAGGTTCATTGATCATTTGAGGTTGAGGGCAATGAATTTAGTAAGAAAACTTTGAAAAAGAAATTTGAAATGACAGGTGTTGCCTACAGCATTTATCTGCTCTGTGACTTAATCATTGATACAGGTCTGAATATTAAATCCACTTTTTACTTGCAAATTAATTTATTAACTGTAGGTAGAAAACATTTGTTCAGTGATCTCATCTCCCCTGGCATCTATCCGTCCCCACAATGTTGATATCATTCTGGCTTGTTCTGTGAAATGTTCATGTTATTCACTTGTTTGTTAGTTTACATATAAATATAGCTGGAACCAAATGATCTGTTGTAATAGGGGGAAACAGTTTAATCGAAACCCTTTGAATTAAATGCAGGACACAAATGAGATTGTACTAGAAGATGTTTGAAGTATATATTATTAAACTACTAAATTCATTAATATATTACTACAAAGCACAGTGTATTGTAGCATGGGTGAGAACAGTAGATCATAAGCTAATAGAAAAGGGGCTCATAACTTCATAGGTCTACCATAATGTTATGAACAGGTACAGTACTCACTGTATGTAGACACAGAGCTCACACTCATTAGAGTAGATGTGACCATCAGAGCCACAAACAGGAGCATATTTTTCAATGCAAAAAAGTTCCCTGAATTGCCACAAGATGGCTGCAAAACAAAGGTTAAGATCAAGGGCATCCTACTCAGTTTTACTTTTCCATTGAGAATTAAGGTTACGATTCAGAGGCTAACCTGATCCTAGGCTGAACTCACATCACGTTAGTCTAAGAAGCAATGAAGAAGGTGTAACATCAACCGTAGGTAAATAGAACACCCAATTTACCAATGTTAATTATAAAGTAGACAGCTGACAGGAAAACTAGAGATTGTGTGGATGGAGGAAGAACATACATTTCAATCAAACATTAGTGCTGTTTGTTTAGATGATTAAACGTGCAATAAGTTTAAAATTCTTGATTCTTGTAAATTCTTGTTTATAAGCCCACTGCATAGAATCGCCGTGCCATGTCAAAAGAAATTTCTCTGCATAGGATGATGTATGTTATCCGATGCATATGATAAATAAACAACTTTGACTTTTGACTTTGAAGTTATGTAGCCAATTAAACCAAAGGTTACATTCTACACGGCTGTGAAATATTTTCTCTTGAAAGTTAAAAATAAAGACAGCAAGAGAGCAAACAAAAGACTGCTTTGAAAATAAATGCAGATTGTTACAACTCACTAATCTTCTACATGGCATAATCTCATATCACCTTTGAATATATGCTTTTGGATAGACTTATGGTGAAAGCCATGAGTGAAATGAACAAAAGCAAAACACAGTGAGAAACATGCAAAAAGCCTTGTACGTTACGCAAAGTTTTACTTTAACACAGAAGACTTAGCCCTGTGTTGACGTCAGACTGTGGTAAATGTAACACTAACAGGTGCTGTGTCGATGCACTAACCCTAAACGCAAAATAAATAACTGTTTGCCCATTTTTTGTGAAAGTGCTTTGGTTGTGTAGAAAGATGGTGCAAATTCTAGTCTACTAACTTATCAAACTTTTAATGGGTAGCCTAAGTGAAATTAAAGTGAATGACTTTACTTAAAGTTTACACTGCAAATGTCCCAGAATATTTAACATTACAAACAAAAGCTAAATTAGTGCAATTAATATGCACATTAACGTTACAAATAAACCAAAACTAACAGAAACAAGTTACCAAGGTACGTGGTTCTCAACTGTCTTCTTAAGGACCCACAGACTTCGCAAAATTGATCTTCAGCAATGAGTTAGTTCAACCCATTGACTTTTCAAGGATTTGCTGATTAGTTGTCAAGCTGAATCAGGTGGGCTCGTAGCTGGGTGCTAAAGGGTTTGCAGCACCCCCTGGAGAGATGTTGAATCCAAACCAGACACTTGGAATCCCTGCACTGTCATGCTCTCCTCACAAAAGAATGACTTCCAAACAGGGATCAATAAATACATCTACCTCCGGACCCATTTTGCATGGTTCTTACATTTGTCATGCGTTTTTTGTTTAATTTATTAACCATAATTTTACCAAGCAAGATGAATGAGGACATATTCTAATATGCAGCAAGGACCTGTGGAACTGTAACACCGTTTAAATAATTGGCACCGCTGATCAAGGACGTAGGAGCGGGGGGGTTCTGGGTCCCGCCAAAATATTAATAACATTTTGCAAGCATAGCATGGCTCTATTAATTATGTGTTCTTGATGTAACATCCTCCCCTTTTTCCTAAGTGTGAAGTTGAAAAAGAAGTTTGCCTTATTATTTTGACCATTTTAACAAGCCCTCTCAGACCAGACTGAGATCTTGAAGAAGCATGAGCTGGCATTTCCTCCTTGTTGGCAGAGAAAAGTTTACAACCAATGTAGCTGACTTTTGTTGTCCAAAATGTTATGTACTGTACCAAACACAACTTAACTTCCTTATTTAGGGTCTTTCTTTGTGAAAGGATATACGCTTTTCAGGTAAATTCTGTACTCATTCATGAATGTATGTCTCACGCATTAGCGGGACAGATTCATATACTCACGCTACCCTGACCCTACTCTCCCTGAGTGAAAGAGCTGCCAGATGAGTGAGACAGTAAAATAATTTCTTCAAGAGATTTAGGAAGGCTACTAACTAGGCATATTATTGATTCATTTGTCCCCTTGAAAAGCCTGTGAGTTGGACAGATCTGCACTCCGTCCTGTTCTCTGACTGACTTTTACTTTTTTTGGATATGAAGGCTTCGAGTGTTGTTCTTTGCTCGGTTTTTAACAAAAAAGGAAACGTTCAAATTGCTTAAAACAGACGCAATATTTGACTGGAACAAGTGATGTTCCGGATTTTCCATTGCGGCAGCCATCGTTGTTATTGTCTGCTTTAACCAATGAGAGTATATAGCTGCGCTATCGTCATCGTGTAAAGACCGCCTCAATGGTTGTGATTGGTGCCTCAATTTGGAAATATTGGAAATGGGCTTGAATGGGCTCTGGGCCAGACTGACTTGCAGAGCAAATCTCAAATTTGCCGGAAATCCATCAGGATTCTCCCAGGCTAATATCTTAATACAAATTGTATTGATTATTGCTCTGTTAATTACCATCAAGGAAAATCTGCATGCCTGAATATTGTACTTATATAATTTGTGGTATGATATGTTGGTTTGTGTATGTTGCATTTGTGTACTATGTTGTTATTTTATTGTTTTATATTTTAGGTTGCCATTTTTAAATCTGAAAAAAGGGACATTGACAATTAGCTTGTTTAGCTAACTCTGGCTCATTTACAGTCATTTTGCTGTTGATTAATGAGGAATGTCCCTGTCAAATAAATGAAATAAAATTAAATGCTGTATATATTCAATATAGAGAATAAAATGCAATGATTGGTGTGTTATTGGTTTAAGCAAAATGTGTTTGTCTATTTTTGAGTTGTATTCTAGATCTGTGCAGATTACAGCCCTCAACACATCAGAACTCATCCTGCTGCTTTAGTTAGATAGAGCCCTCAACACATCAGAACTCATCCTGCTGCTTTAGTCAGATAGAGCCCTCAACACATCCGAACTCATCCTGCTGCTTTAGTCAGATAGAGCCCTCATCACATCAGAACTCATCCTGCTGCTTTAGTCAGATAGAGCCCTCAACACATCAGAACTCATCCTGTTGCTTTAGTCAGATAGAGCCCTCATCACATCAGAACTCATCCTGCTGCTTTAGTCAGATAGAGCCCTCAACACATCAGAACTCATTCTGCTACTTTAGTCAGCAGCCACATCAATAAATACAAGGGACCCCGTTTAATTGGCAGTGCATGCCCTAAGACCACCTCCATCATGCTTCACATATTGGGTGGCTTCAGAACATGACCAGTTCCCCCAAAGTCCATATTCTTCCCATCAGTGGTTTCTTTGGTGAGTTTGGACACATTCAATAGCTATATTCATTCATTATATACAGGTATTTGTTATACAGGTATTTATTATAATTATGTACAAAATTGCATTCTCATACATCTGGAATGTCATAAAACATACTCTACTAGGTGATTATACACTTTCCAGGTATTTTAGGTACACCGGTTCAAATCCTCAATGCAAAAATCTAACCTGCCAAGCACGTGGCAGCAAGTCAATGCAGTCACATGTAGACATGGTGAAGATGATCTGAAGTTCAAACCAAACAGAACGGGGAAGAATTGCATATTCTGTGAATTTGAATGTGGCATGGTTGTGCCAGAAGGCATGGTTTGAGTATTTCAGGAAATGCTGATCAACTGGGATTACCTGCAAAGCCATCTAAGGTTTACAGAGAAGGATCCAAAAGAAGAAATATGCAGACTTAGCGTTCCAAACAGGCTTGGTATCCCCGTTCCTGATTTCCCTAAAGCGTTGCAGATTGTTGGGTTGGTTGAGGCTAATGCAGGACACGACAGAATGTTTGAGGTGGCTTAGGGCGGTCAGTTCTGGAATGAACCAGGAGTTAAATCTCATTTTGTAGCTGTTCGAATGGAGCGTGCTTACTTTTAAAAGTAGAACCAGGCATCCTCCAATAAGGGTCAAGGTCAATATCCTCCCAGGATTCCTGGGTCAGATCAATAGGAAAGGCCTGCTCACTGAAATGTTTTAGAGAGTGTTTAGAGGAGAGTGGTCAATCTTTAACTGGAGACCCATTACAGCCAGGCTTTAAAGCAGTGATGCTGAGATCCTGGCTGAAGACACCAGAAATGTAACCAGAGTTACTTAGGATGTTTATGGATTGAAATGTTGTATCTGGTAGGATCATTGAGCATTTGAGGTTGAGGGCAATAAACTTAATAAATTGTTTTTTGGAAAATAGGATAGATTTTATATACAGCATTTGTCTGCTGTGTGAATTTACCATCAACAGTTGCACAAAACACTTCTGAATATTCAATAAATCCACTTATTACTTGCAAATCAATTTATTAACTGTAGGTAGAAAACATGATTTGTTTAGTGATCATCTACCATGGCATCTCTCCATCCCCACGATATTAATAACCTTATGGGTTTTACTGTAAAGAGAAAAAGTTCATGTTAATCAATCATTTGTTAATTTAAATTAAATGTAATTAGTTGGAAACAAATGACCTGTTGTAATGGGGGAAACAGTTTAATTGATACCCTTTTAAATACAGGACCCAACAGATGAGATTTTACTAGAGGATGTTTGAAGCATTCATCATTAAACTGCTAAATCCATTAATATATTACTACAAAGCACATTGTATTGCTGCATGGTTGAAAACAAATCATCAGCTTCTAGAACATAGTCTCATAACTTCATAAGTCTACCATAATGTTATGAACAGGTACAGTACTCACTGTATGTAGACACAGAGCTCACACTCATTGGAGTAGATGTGACCATCAGAACCACAAACAGGAGCATAGATCTTAGGACAAGACCTACTCACTACTCTGCCACAAGATGGCTGCAAAACAAAGGTTAAGATCAAGGGCATCTTGGTCAGTTTTACTTTTCCCTGTGAATTAAAGGTTAGGATTCAGAGAAACTAGACTGATCCTAGGCTGAACTTATACCAGGTTTGTCTAAAAATAATTTAAATTGTGTAAACATCAACTTTACCTTTATATAATATCCAGAATCCCCCTCTACACCTGAAGAAAACACTTAAAATATGTATCCAGAGAACTTCAAGAACGCCAGACTGAAAGTTTAGAATATATCCACCATGTTTAACCATCCTTTTATGTTCTGTAGAGTAACTATACTATCAACATGCTGAATCAAGCTTTTCAGTTACAGAACACTGGTTTAGGGTTTCACTTAAATACTGAATTAACTGTAACTTACTAAGACCAAAGACACCACAGAAAAGTCAGTTTACCTGAAAAGGCAACAAGGAGCATCACAGCCAGCAGCATCAATACTTTTCCATCCATGTTGTCTGAAGGTAAACAGGAAGAACACCCCATTTAATAATGTTAATTATAAAGTAGACAGCTGACAGAAAAAATACAGACTGTGTGGATTGAAGGAAGAAAATACATGTCCAGGCCCATCGCGACAAAGCAAGCAAACCAAGCAATTGCTTGGGGCCCCAAGCTGGACTGGGTAATCTATTTACCAAATGGGGGTTAGGAAAACCACACAATAAATTCCGTGCATCAAACATTAGCTTGGGATGTTTTTAAGCATTAGTTACCCTTAACAAAGTGTTAGGAATATCTGGTCCATCTATCTATGTAATGTTTATAGATGTTTTAAAAATGGTTTCTTAAAGGTTTACACATTTTTAATCATTACCTGATACATTACATGATAAATATAATATGTGTTAACAGAAACTGTTCATTTACAGGATGACTTATAATTAGTAAACATTTAATTATACACAAGTATTTGCACTTTAAAAAAAATTTCATGCACAGTTTATGCAACAGCAGTTTATGCACTGAAATCCTTTTTTTATTTAGATAAAGTGTGGGTGAACTTAAACTTTATGGCTATGGTTCCTGTAGATTTTGCGTGCAGTGTGAAGGGTTGGGGGGCCTCCATGTCCATTTTGCTTGGGGCCCCCAAATTCCTTCAAATGGCCCTGTACATGTCAGTCAATGTTCTGGTGTTCTGCATAAATTGGTCATAAAATTTGATCTGATCTCAACGAGTGTAAAAATTGCAATATATATACACTCACCTAAAGATTATTAGGAACACTCAGTCAATTTCTCATTAATGCAATTATCTACTCAACCAATCCCATGGCAATTGCTTCAATGCATTTAGGGGTGTGGTCCTGGTCAAGACAATCTCCTGAAATCCAAACTGAATGTCAGCATAAGAAAGAAAGGGGATTTAAGCAATTTTGAGCGTGGCATGGTTGTTGGTGCCAGACGGGCCGGTCTGAGTATTTCACAATCTGCTCAGTTACTGGGATTTTCACGCACAACCATTTCTAGGGTTTACAAAGTATAGTATGAAAAGGGAAAAACATCCAGTATGCGGCAGTCCTGTGGGCGAAAATGCCTTGTTGATCCTAGATGTCAGAGGAAATGGGCCGACTGCTTCAAGCTGATAGAAGGGCAACTTTGACTGAAGTAACCACTCGTTACAACCGAGGTATGCAGCAAAGCATTTGTGAAACCACAACATGCACAACCTTGAGGCAGATGGGCTACAACAGCAGAAGACCCCACTGGGTACCACTCATCTCCACTACAAATAGGAAAAAGAGGCTACAATTTGCAAGAGCACACCAAAATTGGACAGTTGAAGACTAGAAAAATGTTGCCTGGTCTGATGAGTCTTGATTTCTGTTGAGACATTCAGATGGTAGAGTCATTATTTGGCGTAAACAGAATGAGAACATGGATCCATCATGCCTTGTTACCGCTGTGCAGGCTGGTGGTGGTGTAATGGTTTGGGGGATTTTTTCTTGGCACACTTTAGGCCCCTTAGTGCAAATTGGGCATCGTTTAAATGCCATGGCCTACCTGAGCATTGTTTCTGACCATGTCCATCCCTTAATGGCCACCATGTACCTATCGTCTGACAGCTACTTCCAGCAGGATAATGCACCATGTCACAAAAAGCTCAAATCATTTCAAATTGGTTTCTTGAACATAACAATGAGTTCACTGTACTAAAATGTCCCCCATAGTCACCAGATCTCAACCCAATAGAGAATCTTTGGAATGTGGTGGAACGGGAGCTTCATGCCCTGGATGTGCATCCCACAAATCTCCATCAACTGCAAGATGCTATCCTATCAATATGGGCCAACATTTCTAAAGAATGCTTTCAACACCTTGTTGAATCAATGCCACGTAGAATTAAGGCAGTTCTGAAGGGGAAAGGGGGTCAAACACAGTATTAGTATGGTGTTCCTAATAATCCTTTAGGTGAGTGCATATATATATAATAACATTAAAAAAGAAGGTAAGATAAAAATAATGACAGCAATACCCCCCCTCCAAAAAAACAAATAATAATATAATAATAGTAACAGGGAAAGACAAACTTTCACGTACAATGAAACATTACATTGCATATATGTTATTTCAAACTTCATCAAGGAAAAGCCCATAATGAGTACAGAGTTTCAGAGTTTTAAGTGCTTATTATTAGTTGAATCTTTAATCATTCTTAGGTACTGTTCATATTCCTTGATAAAAATAGGAAAGAAAGGTTTTCTAATATTGTATTTACATTTATGAATATGATATTTGGCTAGAAGAATTATCAAATTCATCACATACAACTTTCTGTCTTCTTTCTTATTACAATCAACAAATCCAAACAGCACATCTTTCCAAAACAGTGAAAAGTCTCCAAAAACATTGTCAATCACAAATTTACGTACACCTTGCCATAAGATTTTTACAAAGGGACAATACCAAAATAGATGAAGGACAGTTTCAGGACAGATTCAGGATGTGTATCACAAAAGGAGCAGTTAACGTTTACATATTTCTTTATTTTTTATATAATGATTGGCTGGGTAGAATTTATAGAGAATTTTAAATGAAACCACTTTAACTGTATTTGTGATTAGAAAGGAGTGTGGTAACATTCACACGTTTCTACAGTAAATATTTTTAACAATACCATTTTTAATAATTTTATAACATAATTGATTGAAACAATATCTTTCTGAAATAAGGAATCAATTGGAAAATTGTGTACTATCTGACATTCTTTATTTTAATTTAAAGTAACTTTTTTCACGATATATGCAAATCAACAACAAATCAATATAATTGCGATACAGTACTATGAAATCAGGCAAGTAAAATCAAAAACACAAAACATAACGAAACACAGGGGTCAGGGGTGAATGTTAGTGATAACAGCACCAAATAAGGCAAATTACTATAATATCAAGCATGTCAGACCGAGACATTTTTACAAACATCTTTGTAACTCAGATGTTTATAGTCTACTCCTCACCACTGCTTTTAGTTGCCTGTGCATCCAACTTCCCTAAGTGCTAAATTAATTACATTCATGTTTACTTTGGATGAAAGTGTGTACAGATCAATCTTAATAAATGATTTAGTAATATAGCAATGTCCATGAATAATCTTTTTTCATTAGGCTTTTTTGTCTTTACATAATTCAAGTTCAATGTCTAACATATTTATTGTCACATGAACAAAACGATTTAGAATTGTTCATAACTTCATAGGAACAGCTGAAGAGAGCCACTAAATGTTAAGAGAGAGAAGGGATGACATGCAGCAAATTATTGTCTTTCCTTTAGTCACAGTATTAGGTCAATGTATTGCCTATTGTAACATGACTGGAGCTTGCATTGCATATTGAACTTGAATTCGTGCAGCATGTTGATGGGAATGATGTTGAACATTTGGTTTTGTTCTTTACACCACAACTTTTGTATTTCCCATGTTAAGGATTAGCTCTTTGTAAATCAAACTTATAATATAAGCATAGCCTATGACCGATGGTAGGTACAGATGTTGTACCACAAGTTAATCTGTGCGTGCTGCACTTTGCTAACAGCGGTCTTAACTATGCGCTCGAGCTGCGGCGTCAACAAATACGTCTGACTGTTTAAATACACTTACTAACAACACATTAAACAGGATTGTGATGCGTCACAAATAAGAATTACAACATGAACATTTGAATGATTAATTGACGTTAGCATTATTTATAACAGGCATCGAAACAGTCACCTACATGTCTCATTCCCTTCCTGGGCGTCTCATGCCACGCCTACGTCCAGAGATGGCAAAAGTACTCACTTCCCGTACTCAAGTGGAAGTACAAATACTTGTGTTAAAAAATACTCTGGTAAAAGTAGAAGTACTGATTTAACTTCATTACTCAAGTAAAAGTAACAAAGTACAGGCTTGGCAATTTACTTAAAGTATAAAAGTAAAAGTAGCCTTGCGAATGACAACCACTTTTTATGCAAAGCTACCTGGACCACACAAATGTTACTAGAGTGCAAGCTGAGAAACTTCCATGGACATGTAAAAAAGGCTCTTATGTGCCATTGCCTACATTTTAACTAGATGTCTGCCAATAGGCCTAAAACATCACATATATGATTATAGTGACAGACACTGAGACTCCAGGTTAAAAAGATTCTGACTGAGTAGCAATTTATTAATTAAATTGTGATTCTGTGGGAAGAAAGTTTCTCTTTTTTAATCTTCCCCTTAACATTTGAAGGAATCTACATGTGTGGGCAGGGACGCCAACAGGGGGGGACAACTGGGATTGTTGTCCCAGGCCCAGTCCTGAGGAGGTCCCAAATTTTGTTTTTGCACAGTCATATTTCTTTTATCGACAGGCCCTAAATGTGGAGTTGTGTCCCATGCCTGGGAATTCCTGTCAGCATGCCTGTGTGTGTGCTCATATGTGTGTGCTTAAGTTCCCCATACTATTAGAGTTACAACTAAGGGATGGCAGCAGTGTATTAGAAATGACATCTAGTTAATCTTTGAACATGGAGTGTTAATAATAATAAATGCAAAGTCAGGATCACAATTTTTACAATTGAAGTACTATAAAAGTTGGAGAAATTACAAAATCAGTGTGCATTGCATAAAAAAAATGTATTAAATTGCAAATAGACATCAAGCAAAAGAAAAATGGCAAGTGATGTATGCCCTCAAATCTGTAGATGTGCATGGATTTGTCCTGAACCCCTTAAAGAACTTGGGAGCAACTAGTGTATACAGACCTTCTGTATAGTGTAACGTGTCATAATGTAATTTTTGTATAGGACAAATATACCGGTACACACCTTTTGTGATGTTGAACGTGCAAGGGCGAAACAGTCAGTCCCACATTGGGGGGGACAATGTCAGAGACAGTTGAGGGAATGGAAACTAATGTGTTGGCTCCTGTACACATTAAAATTTAGTGGGAATATTAGTAAAGACATGACATTTAATGTGTAAAAAATGTATTAGGCCTGTACACAACCAGGCATTATGTTCTTATGTGATTGTCAAGCAAACATTAGACTCTCTCTATAATGATTCAAACATCAGACTCTCTATAATGATTCAAACATCAGACTCTCTCAATAATGATTCAAACATTACACTCTCTCTATAATGATTCAAACGTTAGACTCTCTCTATAATGATTCAAACATTAGACTCTCTCTATAATGATTCAAACATTAGACTCTCTCTATAATGATTCAAACATTAGACTCTCTCTATAATGATTCCAGCATCAGCATAGACTACTTAGTCTAAGTTGATTGACCAGTAGCCAGTAATATGCCTGCTGAAGACACTTAAAAAATATATACTATTAGCTCCAAATTCTCACCGACCACGTTATTAGGTACACCTGTTCAACTGCTCATTAATGCAAATATATAATCCGCCAATCATTTAGCAGCAATTCGATGCCTTTACGCATGCAGGCATGGTCAAGGTGATCTGCTGAAATTCTAACCAAGCATCAGAATGAGGAAGAAATGTGATTTAAGTAATTTTGAACGTGGTCTGGTTATTGGTGCCAAACGGGTTGATTTGAAAATTTCAAAAACTGCTGATCTACTGGGATTTTCGTTTACAGAGAATGGTCAGAAGAGAAAATATCAAGTGAGTGGCAGTTTTCTGGAGAAACAAATGCCTTGTCGATGGCAGAGGTTAGAGGCGAATTGCCAGATTGGTTCGAGCTGATAGAAATCTGCTGCTGTAATTCTCCTGTTCATTATCATCATTTACTGCTGTATAATTCAATGGCAACTAAATTCTAAATGACAGAAAATTATGAACGAAAAAACAATTGTCAGAGCTGTCTGATTTCTAGCGTTTGATCCCCAATTCAGAATATAGGAAAGTGGCACAAGACGCTTGCTCAGATTTGGGATGTATGGGACTTAAGCTGTAACCTCCCAGAAAGCCTGGCTAGCTAACGATAGAGGCTACAGTACTGTTCTGGGGCCTCATTTATAAACGTTGCATGCGCACAAAAGAATGCGTACGCCACTCTCTACGCAATAATTGGGATTTATGAAAAGCTAACTTGACGGGAAAATGTGCGGTCCTTCACGGAAACTCTGACCCACGCGTACGCACAAAAACGGGTGAAATGAGAAATGGCGACACTGCCGGCAGATGTGTGAAACACGTGAAGCTGTCTGAAACTGCAGACTGTTGTGTAGCTAAACAAATTCGAAATACTGCCTCTCATTAATAATATGAACATTTCACAAAGCCATTCTTACAATCAACAGCCTGTGGTGGAATACAAATGAAATAAAACAAGATTGTAAGCAACTTAAATGCAAACAAAGACATATTTGCAAAAAGATCACACAAACATGTTCTTCTGTAATTATATTGGCATGTTATGTAATTCATCCTCATAAATAATACGGTAAACAAAATAATGTTTAAAACGTATCCTTGTCGATGCGTCCGTCTGGCGGAGCAGACATACATTAGATTAGATGGATGTCTTCATTTTCCACTGGGGAAAGTTGTGTTCATAGATGTCATCAGCTACGGAATCATGGTGTTCATGTATATGCCGTTAGTCCGTTTCATTTCCATCCATCAATTGTTCCATCTTGACAGATGTCTTAACCATTTTGAAAGCTGGAATTAATTCAATTTGCGCATAATCCCATTTACAATTACATGAATACCGACATCTGTAGCTGATTAGGTACAATCACCTGCATGGTCATAAAAAGCCATGATGCCAACCCACAATTGCTAATCTTGAGCTGTTAGAAGATGTGGCAAATGGAAGGATTCGGAGGGAACGCATTTTCAGACAGCAAGAAGACTTGCTGGCAAACGAGGACGAGTGGCTTATGAGCCGGTTCCGATTTCCTCGGGGTGCCCTGTTGGACCTCTGTGCTCTATTGGGCCCAGCGAGCACTCGGAGAAACCACGCCGTGCCAGTCCCACTTCAAGTCCTTACAACTTTTTTTATTTTTTATTTCCAAATTCCGTGATTTCCGTTATTTTTTCCAATTTCCGTGATTTGGACAAAGGTTGCATTCAGAAGCCTGCACCCGAACCTAAAATATAGAGAGTTTTGCTGTACAGTTTGCACAATCATTGCCAGGTAGGCTAAATTTACTTTCCATATGATCAAAGTACTTAGCCTATTTCAGGCAGAAGACTATTTCACGAAATATTAGTCATGTTAATAACACATTATTTCTTGTTACAGATGAATCTACCCATAATAAAAAATAAAAGAGTAGACAAAGATTTCCTAAGATATGAGAAAAGTGGAACAACGACAAACAAAAATATTTATAACGGTTATTTTAAGAAGTTGTAGCTATCAGGCGCAATCGTGTGGACAAAGCCATAACATTCAGTAGCAGTTATGCCGCTATTTCGACCTTGCGCTCCCTGAGTGCGAGCTGCCTGATTAGCAAGACAGTCAGAGAATTGCTTCAAGTGAAGGAACATAGTAGCCTATACCTAGTTATATGCATTTGGATAAGTGATTGAATGGAGAAAAACAAGCATTGTTTGATTGGAAAATGTAGAATGGAGTGAATATACCGTTGTTAATAGCTGTCAGTTATCAAGCGGATTACAACGTTTGAACTATATGACGGCCAAATTCGGTAGAGAAACACGCTGCATATAGCCTATATATATAGAGCGCATATTAACTTCCATGTTTGCTGCCTTTTGTATTAGGACAAACTCAATGACAGTTGTTAATATTACTGGAATATATTTGGATTATTGAAAAAATATACATAGATTGCTGCAAAATATGCAAATTCCGAGAGATTCTGTGTTATAAGTAAATTCCGTTTTTAGTGATAGATTCCGTGATTCGCGGAAACCATAGGTTTGCCATGATTTCTCATCAATGAATATTAATTTCGGGGCGTTTCACTGACTATTTGTGGGCAATTATAGGCGTGACATGCAGCTGCAAAAGCTGCACCACATTTAGAGTTGATTGTGATTTATAAAGTGAAACGTGCGTAGGACGTACGTGCGCACGGTTTAATAAATCTGAATATTTCTTTGCGTACGCACGTCCTATATTTCGTCTGTACGCCACTTCTGACGCAAATCCACCGCAAAGTTTTATAAATGAGGCCCTGAACAGGGTTACTAACTTCTAGCTAGCCTGTATTGGATATTAGTTGTCTGTGGCTAGCTTGTCAAACGTCGGATTAATCCAAGCTGTATTGTAATTAAATAAATATTGAAGTCAAAATTTAAGAGAAATGCAAGTCCAATTGCTTAAGCACCAGTTGTTATCTTTGAAGTCACCAAACTGTGGGTATTTACCATCCATAAACAAGGCGAAACGAGGTATGTCTAATTTCTGCTCCGAACTCACGCGTTTGACCAGACATGAGTAGCTACAACGGTAAAGTGTAACACATGACATGGACTCTTAAGAAATCGGTTTCTTCATACAGTATAAGGCAGGTGGAATGGACTTAGAAAGTAGGCTGACCGGACCAGAGTTTGAAATTTGGAGCAGGAGGTGAAGATTAAAGACATGCTTCTTCATTTTCAATCATGTCACCTTACATAATACCATGCTTACGTTACCGCGATCAAGCCGCCAATAATTTGCCGCGAATGAATGCCACCGAATCTGTCGAGTCGTCTTGTAGTGGTGCGTCAAATACAACGTATATTTCCATCCAATTAGGTTGAATTCGGAAACTTCACAGAAATTATTTGAAACTAAAGTAACGAGACAATTTTGTAAAATGTAAGGAGTAGAAAGTACCGATATTCGTGTTAAAAATGTAAAGAGTAAAAGTAAAAAGTCGGCACAAAAATAAATAGTAAAGTAAAGTAAAAATATCTGAAAAATCTACTTAAGTACAGTAACGAAGTATTTGTACTTCGTTACTTCCCATCTCTGCCTACGTCACATCTGGAGGATCACAAGTTAATCCAGTTGAACCGGTCCGTAACACCTGATGACGAATGTGCAACGTGGAAATAAGCTCAGCATTTATATCTTATGTATTTTTGACTCAACTTCTTCTTCTTCTTCTACCCAACCCATACACCTGACTGCCACTCACACTTCTAAAATGCCTCTGGAGTTCCAGCTTTGTCCCGGCAGGGCGATTGGGGGTTCTAACCCCTGTTTTATCATTGCTGAAATTGGACAGAACCACCAGGGAGATATCAATGAAGCAAAGAAAATGATCAAGATGGCCAAGGTAAAAAGAATCAGTTTTCTCCATAATCATTGAGCTCCAGTATTGTATGTAGCTTATTTTCATACATTTTCAAACAATACAACTTAAGACGCCACTTTGTGCTGTGTGTTGGCCTAGCAAATAACTTTTAGTAGATTTTACAGTGTGACAGACTGAAACCTGAACGACCAGTGTTTTTATTCAATTGGTTGCTTATGACTGTGAATGGGTTAATTATGAGAATTCAGGTATGCTGTGCCAGGAATTAAGTTATCGACTCCAGTGCACATATAACAGTAAAACCTTGAGTAAAACGGCAGAAATATATTGTTCCTTTACTGGTTTTAAAAAATCTTTAAATTATTAGAATGACAGTCTGCCTGGCGTGTCGCAAACGATGACGTCCCAATTGTATGACATTTCACATTCTACTATATGGCAATTTTATTGTGGTTATTAGAAAATGTACAAAGTGGTTTATGAAACATAATAGAAACAAACAATTAGAAGAGTGCTTATTTTTGTAACTAAGAAATACTAGTTTACACTTGTAGATACTGTATGATACTGTTCTAAGTTTATTTATACATTTGTTCTTCAATGTATGATGCTATACGTTTCAGAATCTGAAAAAGTAGTTTGAGTGCTATTAAGATAGTAGTATTCCCTTAATCAAATTTCTGAATTTTCTATAATTTTCTAAAGGTACTTTTTCTAATTGACAACACATTGTACAACTTGGGAAATAATTCATATTGAAAATCTATTCACAGGATTGTGGGGCAGACTGTGCAAAGTTTCAAAAGAGTGAGCTTGAGTTCAGATTCAATAAGCAAGCCCTAAAGCGTCCGTACAACAGCAAGCAGTCCTTTGGGAAAACTTACGGAGATCACAAGAGACACCTTGAGTTCACTCATGAACAATACAGAGAGCTCCAGAAATATGCAGAGGAGGTTGGAATCTTCTTCACTGCTTCTGGAATGGATGAGGTAAGAAGGTGATGTGGGTTTAAGGCCAATGAATTGGTCAGTATAATTCATACTGCAAATCTTGTATTAGTGTTTTATTTTATGTCTCTTGTTAGATGGCGGTGGAGTTTCTACATGAGCTTAACGTGCCATTCTTTAAAGTTGCTTCAGGGGATACAAACAACTTCCCCTATCTGGAAAAGACTGCAAAAAAAGGTCAATTTAGGTTTACACTTTATTACAGCTGCAGATTAAAATGTTATTTTCTGAGCTAGTCAGATTATTTGGGGGTATTTTTTGTTGTTATTATTTTTATTGACCGGACAGCAGGAAGCAGAAGCCAGGGATACAGGTAGGGGGAGACAGAGACGAAGGGCACAGACAGCCTGCAAAGCCGGTGCTCTAACCCCTGTCGCCAGAGGCGTGTGTAGATCGAAGTTGGAAGCTTAGACCGCTTCACCAAATCCGGCATGAGATTAGTCAGATTATTTGGTTTAACTAAAAAACAGGTACAACTCAATAATATTACATGGATTTTTTTGTGTGTGAAATTTCAAATCTCTATTTTGTTTTAATGTTAGGACGGCCTATGGTGGTATCCAGTGGGATGCAGACCATGGAAACGATGAGACGAGTCTACCATACAGTCAAGAAGCACAATCAGAATTTCTGCATCCTGCAGTGTACCAGTGCCTACCCATTGATGCCTGAAGACGTCAACCTGCGCATCATCACTGTAAGAGTTTTTGCTTGATATAAGTGAAAAACAAATCTGCTAGAAATGTAACAAGATAAAGTACACTAATTTTTAAAGTGTATGTACTAAAATTATGTGTTATTATCTAATATAGGTATAGCTTGTTAAAGGCGCTATTTGTAGAATCGAGCCATAACAATGGAAGTGCGTTCTGTTTCAAGTGACCAGTTTAAAAAGCCAGCTGAAAAGGTATTTTCTCATATTTTATAAATCTGGAAAAGGATGTATATGGGATAATGTTTCCCTATACTGCTTAATTTTATATCTGGAAGTCCCGGAAGACACGTGCGTGAGAGGGAGAAGGATCCGGCAGACTCAGAGGTACCGGAACAAAAAAAAAGTGTAATAAAAAGGAAACCACAAAGCAGCATCGTGGAACACCTTTTAAACAGCCAGATAACATTCTCTGGTCACTTTATGCTCTCTACATCTGATGTAGCAAATTCAAATGCACCTTTTAAAGCAAGTTTCCATGCCAAATCCATAATATTTACTACTTCTACTGTTGTACATTTTCCAGATCACTACTCAGTACATAGCGTTTTATTATTGTTATTATTACTATTGTCATTATTATTAAAAAAATTATTTATATTGTTGTAATTCTTTTTCTTTAAGCCCACTGCATAGATGTGTCGTGCCATGTCAAAAATAATTTCTCTGCATAGGATAATGTATGTTATTCGATGCATATGATAAATAAACAACTTTGACTTTGACTTTGACTTGAGATAGCTTAGCAGGGACGTTCTCTTTAACTCTGCATGTTTTTGGTCTGGCCCAAAATGTTTTGTGGGTGACTTGCACAGCTAGGATTCTGTTAATGAATCATATACAGCAAAAAAACATTGCTTGATTTCAACAAACAACTTTGTCCATTACATATGTGCAGGATTGCTATGAAGTTCGGCAGTAGTAATGATAATTACGTGTGTACATTACAACCCAATTTCCTTGTTTGACATCTGACGTTAATCACCACTGTATGTTTCAAGATCAGTTAGCCTACTCACTACTCCAACACCGGCGATTCAACACATTGTCCGGAAAAAGTGTTGCAGCACGTCAGAAGACAATTACGCATAAAAAATGACAGCATTTATTGGTGGGCAAAATAATTAGTGAGGAAGAATAGGGGACTTGATTGAACTCTTGCTTATTTTAATGTTTACAGTGATGATGGCAAAGAGTGATGGGAAAAGACAAATCATGTCCTGAACAAATGCAACAAAAACTCCCCTCCCAATTGGTCTTGTCTGATTTGCCACTATCCCTGCCTTGTTGGCAGCTCTGCAATTCCCTGGACAGATGTGGGATGGTGAAAGGCGCTCACATGGTTCACCCGACCACATGTCGCCGAGCCAATCAATTTGTTTTAGCACTGCTCATCCAAAACAGAAGAGTTTAGTCAAATCATGTGTGGGATGATTACGCTCAACAAGTGCCCAATCTGCACACAAGGAGAGCAACGTGTTAAGGTAGATAATCCGATTTATCTATCCCAAATCCCAGACAGTGCTATTCCAATTTGTGCTGCCTCATGCTAGAGGTTCTGGGCAAAGTCGAAGAAAGCCATAGTCAGGCTTAAACCAAACTGTACCCAATCAAAATGTTGCAGGATCCTGTTCCAGAAAGATCTGTCTCAAATTAAGCCCTTTCTTAACTATGAAAATGTGATTTAAATTTGGGCCGGCACGTGCTTATTGACAAACATGGTGGAAGCACAACTCATCACGTCCTCATTACAATTCTTGTTCAAAAAGCAAAATAAGCTTTGCATAGTGTATGTAATTATTGTCCTATCTATACAGCTTTTTTCAGTTTTTTCAATATATTGTATATATTATAACGGTCCTACAGCTGTTGGAAGCTGGTTCTGCTTTAAGAAAATGTATCTTAGTGTAAGAATGCTTAGATTTTAACCTGGAAACAAAATAAATATACTTTTTTAGCCAATGGAACAAGGCTTTTAGCAGTAATTTTTTGCAGTTTACATTATAAAAATCATAGTTTTTTGGTTACCTGGAGATTTTGCTCAGAGCGAATGCAAGGTTGGAGTGTTGTTTTTATCATAAAAGGATGTCTTGCCACTAAGATTTGAGGTGCCCCAAAAATGTAACTCAATGCAAGCTACGTGAATAACAGTACCGTGCTATTTCTCAGGAGGGAGAACTGCACAGTTCAAATATGTAATTGTTGAGAAACTCAAAATACCAACATGTTAAAAACACTGTACTTTATTAATGTTGCAATGGAACCAACCAAAATCATACAATTACTTAACACAAAAGATATTTCACCAAAATCAAGGATACCTGGCCTAAAACCCCAAAGAGTAAGCAGCAACAAGTGATGCACAGTGGCTAGGAAAAACTCCCTAGTAGGTGGACTAGGAAGAAACCTAAAGCGGCCAGACTCAAGGGGGTGGCCAGTCTCCTTCTGGCTGTAATGGGTGGGGAATTGGTGTTCAATTACGGTACTATCCATAAACAAAGATAGGAATGAGACGGCGCAATAAATCTTTGTTATTTGCTACATCGTAATTCACAGTAATTAAATGTGAAACACACATCCCCATATAAAATAGCAGAGAAACTCAAAATACCAACAACCTCCATCTTCAACCCAAAAAGGTCAAACTAGCTCATCTTTCATAATACTAGCCCTTACCAGTACCCCACCTCCCCCTTGCTGGCATCTGAGTTGAAATGGAGATCTGTGCCCGTTACTGATCCAGCCACGGGCCCATCCATCTGGTCCGTAAAGTGTCACTCTCATTCATCTGTCCATAAAATCTTTGAAATATCTGTCTTTTTATATTTGTTGGCCCAGTTTTGAAGTTTCAACTTATGTGTCTTGTTCATTGGTGATCGGGTTTCAGCCCTCCTTTGTTAAGCGGTAGTACTGACCCAGAATGCAGAAAGGTACACGGACAACGAAAAGCAGTCTTTAAATGTTTTAATGAACAAAAAGTACTCAGGAACAATGGAGGCAGTGCCTGGGCTGGGAAAAACTCCTGGCTGGTCCAAGGTCTGAGGAGAGCTGACAGGGAGACTCCCAGTAGTATTCGTCTTGAGGTGGGACTTG
>JACXGM010011820.1:0-24618 GCA_016801145.1 Umbra pygmaea
GTGTTTCACCACCTCCATCCTTGCCACCTCCAGATGAGCCTTTCTCAGATACTGGGATGTCTGGTTTGTGGACCAAACATCTCGGCTGTTGCTTTTTCTGCTTGTAAACCTTTACAAGCATTTGATCAACTGACAGTTAACAGAACTAACCAATTCATGCTTCTTTATACAATATCCTTCTTTATACAATATTATGGGTTGGAGCATTGAATCACTTTAATCAGAGAAATAGTTAGGAACATTCTGGATTACATACATTTGATGCATTGGATAGTGATATTAGACTGTATAGCATAAGCATGAATGGTGAGTACCTACTTAGTGACACTCAAAGAATACAGTGTAGGAAGTGTACCAATATTTTCAGCAACATCAGTACATAATAAAGATGAAAAGATGCTGTTTCTAAAGAAGTAGTGTGTTTTCTGACAGTTCAAACAATAGACGTTCTCTCATTCCTTGGTTGCAGAACTGATTAATGCTTTGCCCCGAAACGACTGCTTTGGAAAACAAGCATACATAGATACCACAACTGTTGGCATCAGACTGTTTGGGGAATTTAGGGCATCGATGACAGAATTCATAGTCAAGGAAAATATCCATCACAACTCCATGTAACGCTAGGTATTGCACAGCCAGGTATTTCTGCAACCTGTACAGAATGTCCTTAATCTCCACTTCATATTGCTGAAGGGCGTCCATTATTCTACAGCTTAATGTTATATATGTGTCATTACTCACACTCTGCTCCATGTCAATGGCTATTGCAACCCAATATGAAGACCTGATATTCACAGGGATCATTACAATGCCTAACACAGGACTCCACCAATTCAATGCTGCTATGGGGACATTAGGTAGAACCTCCAGCTAGAGAAAAAAACTCTTCAAATATGTAATCTAGGAGTCAAACCGAGTAAGTAGATACCTGATGTCAGGGGTGCACATCTTTCAGCTTTCTCTGTACAGTCCAGTATTTATGCCATATGCACAATTACACACAGAATCCTTAAAGAAGCTGGCATTAAAAGTCCATTAAATAATTTTGTGCACCAGGTAGAGAAATAAACTCTTCAAATATGTAATCTGTGAGTCAAATCAAGTAAGTAGATACCCCATTTCCGGGGTGTACATTTTTTAGTTTTTGCCGTATAGTCCAGTATCTATGCGATATCCACATTTATCACTATAATCCTTAATGTAGCTTGCATTACATAGGATTCTGTGTATTTATTATATATTTAAGCAATCCAGATTACAAATGTAAATGTTCCTATTAAAATATTACAAGTTAGAAAATATGTCACACTATTCTAATATAGTTTAGTGGCATATTTTCTAAATGTGTAATGTTTCCATATTTGTTATGCAATGTTTATCGTGTTGAATGAAGCGCTATTATTTTGAATGCGAAACTACGAAAGGCTAGGAATCCACTAAAGAAGCTGGCTCCCTAAAGAAGCTAGCTTCACATACATACAAATCTTTATCTACTGCCGTATTTTCTTCTTTTGTGTTTTATCGGCAGCAAATCAGAACAAACACAGTCACATCGCCACCAACAGGATAGTTCCGGGAAGTTTTTTTTAATTTAGTTGTAGGTCGTTCAATGTCTATGTCAAAAGCTGTTTGTTAGTTAGATATACTGTATTTGGTTCCTTTTGGTTCCACAATTATGGAAAATTAAACATCAGTTATTTTCTGTTCATCTCCTTCGCATGAGTCTCACCTCTCCCTGCATCCTTCAAACCATTAGAGAATGAACGACCTGTCAAAAAGTAAACAGTGAAGAAGGAGGCACCTCAGACCGGCACGGTACATTCAGGAGCTTAATATGAAATACACTTATTTCGATGAGCTGAACAATTACATCTGCGCCGCTCTCGACAGCATCAGAAGAGCCCTCCTCCCTGGGGCCATAGGCAACATTCTGCTTCGGGGCCCTCCTACCTGACCCGTTAGCCATGTAAACCATTTGCCATTTCCACACAGTCACACCTGACACCCCAGTGCTCCCACTACAATCCTCCCTCCTTTAAAACATCTGTCAGTGTAACAATAAGTTGACCTGTACAGAACAGAATGTACAATAGTTATTGAATAGAATGTTTTATAGAATAGTAAGATAAGGATGTCAACATAAGCCTACATTATAGGCTATGTCTGCAACTATATGTCTTGAAATAGTAAAATAAACCCTAGTTGGACAGTCTATCTGGACTGTCTGGAATAAATTGAGAAAGTATGTCAAAAGTAATTAACACAAATGAGTCTGTGCTTGTAGTCTACTGGCTGATGATCCAGGATCTCCTCTACCGACAACCTTAAGCATAGCATCTGAAATTATAGATAACAACAAAATTATTAATTTATCACCTGTTTCAGGCCCATTCAAACGGGCTCCTCCAGATTTCCTTTTATACATTTTCAAATATAAAATCATATTTAAACTATGGATTGGCTGAATACTTGATAGTTATTAAAAAAGCACCTGAGAGATGTGTATCCATATTACTCTAGAAGTATGCCCAGCTAAACAACATTTTAAATTAAATATATAAACCAATAGTAAATTTCAATCTATTGCTTTCCATCTTGCATTAGTCGAGAGTTGTAACTAAACCTTGACTGAGAGACAAGATAATCATGACAGGCACCTATGAAGAGTGCAATCATGCTGTCATGATGTAAAAGTAGGTGGGAGGCAGGTGCAGAAACAGCAAGCAGACCTTTATTACTTTTCCCGGGAAGCAGGAGAATAAAACTGGAAGAACTGATCTCATGGAAAACAACTAAACTAGGAACATACCAGAACAAGACAGAAACATATGTGTACATCAAACAGAAAACAGTACCCGACAATGAGCAACAACAAAACTAGGCTTATATAATGAGCTAATGAGGGGACACAGAACAGGTGTGGCTATTACACACTTGCGTGAGTAATCATCAACTAGGAGCGGAATGCCATAGAGGAACTGAATTTACCACAGGTGGACTCCGATCAGGTTGTAGAAACATCTCAAGGATGATCAGTGGAAACAGGATGCATCTGAGCTCAATTTTGAGTGTCATGGCAAAGGTGTTAGTAGTTATGTACATGTGCTTTTTTCATTTTGTAGATTTTTGTAGATTGTTTTGTGAAATAATGAATTTAATCCATTTCGGAATGGGGTGTAACAAAGTTCATGTTTATGAAATCCTTTAATATTTATTTATTATATGCAGTGTTGGGTAAAGCTACTTTTCAGTTACATTCCAGTTACTTTCCAGTTACATTCCCGTTACATGTTGAGTTCACAAGTGTTGGGAAGTCCCTAAGTAAGACAAAATGATCAGGTAAATTGAGTTCACATCTTAAAAGTAACCTATAAAACAAATTGAAAGAGTATAAAAAATATCAATCATGGTCACCAGTAAGATATGAACTCCATTTACCTGATCATTTTGTCTTAATTAGGGACTTCCAAAACTTGTGAACTCAGCAAGTAACTGGAATGTAACTGTACAAGCTACTTTACCCAACACTGAATATACAATTCCATTAAAGTAAAAAATAAATTTAATTTGGAAATATTGTTATTTTCAGTGCCTACCCGGTAGAGATTGTCCTGTTTAGACAAAAAACTGACTGCTAATGAGTACACTCAATTCAAAACAGCTAGTACCATAATTAGCATATATAAATCGATGGGTGTAGACAGTTGTTTTCAGCTGCCATTGGCTAATATTTAAGAACTCTTATCCAACAAAGTGAATATACAGCTCTGGAAGTAATTAACAGACCACTGCAAAATCATCAGTATCTCTGGTTTTCACTTGAACACACTTGTGTTTTGGTAAAATACGTTTTGTTTTATTACATAAACTACTGACAACATTTCTCCCAAATTCCAAATGAAAGTATTGTCATTCAGACCATTTGCGGGAAATCACAGGTGGTCAAAATCACAAAAACGATGCAGTTGTTAGACCTCGATTAATTAAAAGAAAATATGTTCATATTTTTTTTATTAAACAACAAAATACTAAAGTTAACTTAAAAAGAGTTCAGAAAGTAATATTTGGTGTAATAATAATAACTGTCTTTTATGCATCTTGGCATGCTCTTCACCAGTCTTTCACATCTATGTTGGGTGGCTGGGCACTTGATTTTCTGTCGAATAGGTCGCAGTGTCAGGGTCAATGGTGTCTTATCCTCAAAAGCCCTTTCCTGCACAGACTCTCCACAGGGCTGTGTTCACCATTGCTTTTCATTTTATACACAAATGATTGTAGGAGTAAGTATGAGAATAGGCACTGTGTAAAATTTGCAGATGACACTTATAGTAAGCCTTTTGAACAATGATGAGGTGGGGCATGGTCCTGTAGTTGATGATTTTATTGCTTGGTGTGAAAACTTTTATTTGTCTATCAATGTTTCCAAGACAAAGTGTATTGTTGATGTCAGGTCTGTGTTGTTCGTGTGAGTATTGTTATTTATCTGTATACACAGCATTCTAAATTATTATGCAAATTGGAATTAATTGTCATAAACTTAAATATTTTCTCATAGATGGTATTGTGTCTCTGGGCTCTTTGGATCACTGAAATCAATCTCAGACACCTGTGATAATTAGTTTGCCAGGTGAGCCCAAATAAAGGAAATCTACTTAGCAAGGATGTTCCACATTATTAAGCAGACTACAGGTTTCAAGAAAATACGAGAAAGAAAAAGGATCTATCTGCTGCAGAAAAGTGTCAAATAGTGCAATGCCTTAGACAAGGTATAAAAACGTTAGATATTTCACAAAAACTTAAGCGTGATCATCGTACTGTGAAGAGATTTGTGGCTGATTCAAAGCACAGATGGGTTTGTGCAGATAAAGGTATAATGAAGAAGGTTACTGCCAGACAAATTTCCTGGATTAAGAGAGCAGCTGCTAAAATGCCATTACAATACAGCAAACATGCATTTGAAGCTGCTGGTGCCTGTGGAGTCCAGCGAACCTCAAGATGTAGGATCCTCCATAGGATTGCAGTTGTGCATAAAGCTACTATTCGACCACCCATAACCAATGCTCACAAGCAGAAACGGTTACAGTGGGGCCAGAAATACATGAAGATTAATTTTCAAATAGCCTTAATTACTGATGAGTGCCGTGCAACCCTGGATGGTCCAGATGGATGGAGTAGTGGACGGTTGGTCGATGGCCAACATATCCCAATAAGGCTGTAACGTCAGCAAGGAGGAATCACGGGGAGAGAGCTAATAGGCCTCTTTAGGGGAGGGAGAGCTGGTAGGCCCCTTTAGGGGAGGGAGAGCTGGTAGGTACCTTTAGGGTCCCTGAAGATGTGAAAATGACCTCTGCAAAGTATATAGAGATTCTGACTGACCACTTTCTTCCATGGTACAAAAAGTTGAACCGTGCCTTCCATAGCAAAATCATCCTCATGCATGACAATGCACCATCTCATGCTGCAAAGAATACCTCTGTGTCATTGGCTGCTATGGGCATAAAAGGAGAGAAACACATGTTGTTGCCCCTATCCTTCCCTGACCTCAACCCTTTTGAGAACCTTTGGAGCTTCCTCAAGCAGAAGATCTATGAGGGTGAGAGGCAGTTCGCATCCAAACAGCAGCTCTGGGAGGATATTCTGACATCCTAAAAAAGAAATTCAAGCAGAAACTCTACATAAACTCACAAGTTCAATGGATGCAAGAATTGTGAAGGTGATATCAAAGAAGGGGTCCTATGTTAACATGTAACTTGCCCTGTTAAGATGTGTTTAATTGAAATAGCTTTTGATTTCATTACATATGAACTCCTAATGCTACAAATTCAACAAATGACCATTTTCAGTTCTTTACAACCAATAAAATGTTTTGAAACTCTGTTGTGAATAATAATTTGGAACAGTGCATTTTGGGTATTTTATTTTTGAAAATACTGTTTTCATTGGGTGGTTTGTTAAATGACATTTGACTTATACCCTAATGGTTGATGACTTGAACATTATACTGAGTGTAATTTGCATCGACTATTAAAGAAAATCAGTGTAAAATATAATTTGCATAATAATATGGAATGCTTTGTATGTATTTAGCCCCTCGTGGCTTTTAGATTTTTTAAGTGTTTTCAGTAATATAACAACATTTAATTTCATTACTCCTTTTGCGTTTGTTTGCACTACTCCATCCTCATGGATCACACTTATGAGACCATTTCTCGATCTGCAAACAAGCAGTTGCTGGAGAGCGACATGGCAAGGTAGGTTAAACATAATCTCAGAAACACAGAAGTAAATTTTGCATAATTTGGTCTGTTGCTTCACTTAACTTCTCTGTCTATATCCTATATGGATAGCTACAGTTGTGCTCAAAAGTTTGCATACCCCTTGAGAATAGATGTACCATTTTTAAAGAAAACACGAGTGAGCAGGCAAAACAATGTTTTTTTGTTTTTTGGGAGACATAGTCAACTGTAGGTCATAACAGAATGGCACAATCATAAAACAAAACATGGCAACAAAGAAATAATGAAATGTTCAAAAGGCTGCATACCCTCATATCTCAATATGGTGTATGGCCCCCTTTAGAATCAATTACAGTGTGCAGTTGTTTGTGATAGATGTCTATGCGGCATTGAGTTCTTGCAGGTGGTATAGCTCCCCATTCATCTTGGCAAAACGCCTCCAGGTCATGTAAAGTCTTTGATCGTCTTACCCAGAGTGGCTCAATGATATTAAGGTCAAGAGACTGTGATGGCCACTCCAGAACCTTCACCTTTTTCTGCTGTAACCACTAGAGGGTCAACTTGGCCTTGTGCTAAGAGTTATTGTTTTGCTGGAATGTCCAAGAGCATCCCATGCGCAGCTTTCGTGCAGAAGAATGCAAATTGTCTGTATTGTCCAGTATTGTCCGATAACATGCTGCATTCATCTTGCCATTCATTTCCACAAGTATCCCAGTGCCTTTAGAGCTCACACCCACCCAAAACATCAGTGAGCCACCACCATGCTTTACAGTGGGGATGGAATTATTTTCACTATAGGCCTTGTTGACCCTTCTCCAAACATGGCTGTTACGTACACCTCTGGCTCATACTTGTGACCATAATGCTCTATTCTGTTCTCATCACTCCAAATTACAGTGTGCCAGAAGCTGTGAGGCATGTCAATGTGTTGTCAAGCATATAGTAACCAGGCTTGTAAAGGCTTCTTTCTGGTAACTTAATCATGGAGTAATTTCTGTTAAAGTATTGTCGTATTGTGCTCCTTCAAACAACCATACCGTTTTTTTTCAGAGCAGCCTGTATGTCTCCCAAAGCCTGGATGACTTCAGAGCCTTCTCAGTTGTAACTGAGAGTGGGTCTGGGCAAGGTTCATTCACAGCCCATTTCCAAAGGGCGTCACCAACGGACCCTGCTCAAATGCCTCTTGGTGCAGTTGGATATATCATCATCAAACATCAACATAAAAAATTTCTTCCCAGCTATTTTGTAATTTATTTGGAACGGCAACCAGTTTTTTTGTTCTTAGATGGAATTGCTATATTTCTTTGTTTATCTGTATTTTCTCATCCATGTGAGATCTTTGATACATGGTTGACAAACAAGATCAGACTTTTTCCCCTCTTGTACTTTCTTCTTCCAAGTATATGGTATTGCTGCAGTTAGTTGATTGTATTTTTGAAAGGAGCAAACATCTCCATATGTTTTTGTTAAATGTATGTAAGGCATCACTCCACCGGCTTCATTTATAATGTCATTTAAAACATTATTCATTTTCCATACATCTTGTCAAAGTATACAGGCTTTTTATCAAGTAGTATATTAGAATTTTGCCACAATAATTGTTATAAAATTTGGTCCCTATTTTCAGGTGGAAAAAATTCAAATTGCAACCAACTTTTCATGGCTTGTTTGAAAAATAACTACATCTTAAATAATTTCCAATATCCGAAAATGTTCAGTTGTAATTTGTAAAAATGGAAAGAGGTCCTTACTGAACAATGGGTGAAATACTCTTATTAGCTTACTAGAGAACCAATTATGATTTAGGTAAACCTTTTCTTTAACTGATGCTTTTAATGAAAGTTCCAAAGCTTTAATGTTTATTAACTTTTGACCTCTGTGTTCATAATTATTATAAAAGTATGCTGTTTTTATTTTGTCTGGCCTACCATTCCATATAAAGTTAAATATCTTTTGTTCATATAATTTAAAAAACATGTCATTGGGAGTAGGCAAAACCATAAGCATATAAGTAAACTGTGATATAATTAGAGAGTTGATTAAGGTGATTTTAACACAAATGGTACTGTCCTTTCCAGGGTAGCAATATTTTATCTATTTTAGCTAGTTTTGTTAAATAATTTTCTTGAATACAACTCGATCTTTCATGTGGTATATGTATACCCAGTATGTCCACATCCCCACCAGCCCACTTTATTGGTAATATACACTGCAATGTAACATTTCAATCTTTTAGTGCTCCAATACGTAATATAGTACACTAATCGTAATTAGATTTGAATCCAGATATGTTTGAAAAGGTATTGAGATCCTTTAGGAGGCTTTTTTTAGTGATTCCAACTGTGGTTGCAAAAGGAAACATGAGTCATCGGCATACAAAGATACCTTTGTTTGTAAGCCATGTATTTCCAGGCCCCTAATGTTGTTGTTAGTTCTGATTTTATTGGCTAACATTTCAATTGCAACAGTAAAAAGGTAAGCCGACAATGGACAGATCTGAAGTAAGTCACGTAGTGCCGTCTGGGTAGTGTAGTTTATGTATTGTTCGGATCACTATCGATCTCTCTGACACTGTACGCAAAAAAAGTGCAGGTACGCTAAAGAGTAAAATGTGAGTACCGCCCCACTTCAAGCACTGCGTCCATGCATGAAGCCTGTCTGATTAGGATTAATAACATATTTTTTATATGAAGGCTTCAAGTGTTGTTCTTTGCTTGGATATTAACAAAAAGCAAATGTTCAAATCGCTTATAACAGACACGATAGCTGATTCGAACAAGTGATATTCTGGATGTTCCATTGTGGCAGCCATCGTTGTAATTTTCTGCTTCAACTAATGACAGTATATAGCTGCGCTATCGTCATTGTGTAAAGCCCGTTTCAACGGTTGGGATTGGTGCCTCGATTTGGAAAAAATTGAAATTAACTTGAATGGGCTCTTGGCCAGAATAACTTGCAGAGCAAATCTCAAATTTGCCGGACGTCTGTCAGGGTTCTCCCAGGGTATGTCTCCCAAGGTTACCTGTGGGTTATTCTTTGTATCCCGAACAATTCTTCTGGCAGTTTTGGCTGACATCTTTCTTGGTCTACCTGACCTTGGCTTGGTATCAATAGATCTCTGAATTTTCCACTTCTTTATAAGTGATTGAACAGTATTGACTGGCCTTTGCAAGGCTTTGGATATATATTTAAATCAATTTCCAACTTTATTCAGTTCCAGTACCTTATTACGCAGGTCTTTTGACAGTTCTTTTCTGCTCCCCATGGCTCAGTATTTAGCCTGCTCAGTGTATCCACGTGAGAGCTAACAAACTAATTTACAGTTTATACACTAATTGCAATTTAAAATGCCACAGGTGTGGGAAATTAAACTTTAATTTCCATTTTTACATGTGTGGGTTACCTTGTGTGTCTATAACAAGGTCAAACATTCAAGGGCATGTAAACTTTTCATCAGGGCCGTTTGGGTGTTTTCTGTTTACAAAGATGGCATTAATTATTTAATGACTTAATATGATCACTATCCTTACATAACAGTGAGATTTTTTTGCATGAACCGTCATAGTCAAAATCAATGCCAGAATTTCAAGATGTCTGCCAGAGTATGCAAACTTATGAGCAAAACTTTATATCCAACCTGCCTTGCAGAATCCACTTTCTTTTCAAACGTAAGGCAAAGTACTTTTTTAGTAAAACAAGATTTTATTGCCATATTTAGTACTGGCTTGATGTATAAAAGCTCCCCGCCCCTCACTTTATGCCCGTTTACATTATGAGAGCTTTCAGCCACATATATTAGACCTCTTGAGAAAAGCTTGAGAGAATATAACATTTTATTATGTAAACTTACGGGTCTCTCTCAAATAGCTGCTACATTACACGTGACCTCCCAAGGTAACGTACAAGAGATGATCAAAAGATCCCACCTGTGGTTTTGGAAATGTAAATGCAATTGTTCAGGAATTTCTGGAAAAATGTGCATCGCAGGGAAACTCTTTACGTGTAGGTCAACTGGCTGGTCTGGTGTCTATATGCGATGCTCATGCGTCAGCTCGAGACACACCCACAACCATGCGATTGCCTTCACTAGACATGACAATGTAAATACAACCAGTATGGAAATTAATATTTAAATTACATGAAATATACATATAACTTTTCATCAACTTAAGTAAGCCCTTAGTTTGAATGGACTACTGAATAACTCTGTACACTTGCACATTGCTAACACCCACAATTCAATGCAAATTCATTTAACACAACAAAGTTTGTTTGTCAGACTTTAAATTCATTGGTCAGACTCCTCGTGAGGTGCATTTTTTGTCAGTGAACTCTACAGGGAATTTGGAAACTCTGTTCACTATACTAACCATTCTCCCTTGTTTTGGCAAGTTCACTACTAAGTACTGTAGTGGGGAAAGGTCAGACAGTTTCCCCCTGTCCTGCCAACAGAAAAACTGTACAAGAGGTTTCTAATCCAAATAGACTTTCTAATCCAAATGACAAATCAACATAATGACAGATCGATAAAGCCAAGTCTGCCCCCGGGCCAGCGGACTGAAGATCTAAGGGTTACACTCAGTTTTATACCCACATGACGTCAATTTATGCCAACCCCTTGGGAGGGTTTTTCCCAAAGTTCCCAAGAAAACTTATTCTATGACGTCAGCTGGTCACCCCCTTATGTTAATACTATGGGTGGACTTTTATAGACAATAGTGGCACAGTTCCAGGACCTTATTTAAAAATTATGTCAGGCCCCTACCATTTAATACATTTAATGGTACTCCAAATACATTTCATTATAGCTTGATGCATTTCTGATATTATTCCATTACAAGGTGTTCTTATAGTACATTAATAATTATACTGTCTACCATACTGATTGTCTGTGTGTGATCAAACATATTGATACATACAAGTACAATGCCTTTCTTATGAAAATCATCCATTCTTATAACAATACCACTACATTACTCTCGGAAGTGACAATATGTCACTCAAGGGCTCATATTCAGATCACACCAACAGCATCAATCCACAAACTTTTCAGCATGCATTATCTCAGCATTTGATCCCATTTAAACCAAGCCAATTCCGCATACAACTTGATGCATACGTTTGATAAATACAATGCATGCGCAGCGTTCCATTAAAAATGAATGAACTTCTGGTTGATCACAATGCTTTTATGCTGTTTGTGTGATCAGCCATTAGGGCAGATGTCCACCTAACCGTCAACATTTACTGCACATTTCTTTTTCACCAGAGCTCTTGTGCGCACTTTACTGCACTGGTTGCACATGTCCTTTAGATTGGCTGTGGGACTTATTGGAATTTTGAGAAGTTTTTAGTTTTCACTTATTTCACTGTCATATTAGATCAAAGCAAAATCTCTTCCAGGCCATACTGTTTTAGTATAAATACTTTGATGTGGAGTGGAATCTGCACTAATCGGCCACTTCATTAGGTACCCCTGTTCAACTGCACTTTAATGCAAATATCTAATCTGACCTGCTGTTGAACCTGGGATTGAACATAGTTGGTTGTACAGTAGTATAAAAAACTGTAAAAGACCCAGCTCTCTCTTTTGACGAACATGTAAAACCTGGGTCAGCCCTATGTTCTCACAGTCCAATGGTCCCACAGCCCTATGTTCCCAAATTTCCAAGATTTGTCTTAAAGTGATGCCCTAAGTTTCCACATTTTTTTGGAAGCACTTCATAGTAAATGAATGAATTAGTAATTTATTTCAATCAGCAGCAGCAGAAATCGTCACAATCACAATCATACAAGAAAAAATAAAATAGGCTGATCGAAAAGGGTTTTGGCTGAAGCTGTAACGTCCAGCCCAGTGAGGTCTGGCGTTAACAGCAGCAGGGGCGCTGCTAAGGATTTTGGGCCCCATGAAAAGAATCTTGACAGGGCCCCCAACACAGCTGAGACAGGGCTTCTCTGGGCCCCCTCTTAGTCATGGGCCCCGAGAATCGTCATCCTTTACCCCCCCTTTACAGCGCCCCTGAACAGCAGACTGAGACATGGGGCCCTATCTTGCACCTAGGCCTATTTCTGTTGAAGAACTGTAGCTGTGGGCTTTCTACCTCGGTTATTCAGTTGGACTTTATGTTACGGTGCTTTATGTTTCCACTGCCATTAACACATTATTATGGTTTTGTGAGTGAATGTTCAGAGGAGGTAACTTAATTGGGTTCCATGAGGAGGACTATAGCCACCCCCAGGATGAAACCATGGTCAGCAGAGCTCAATTACGACAAGATGTTGTGGCTCAAGTGAGACAGGACTGTTCTTAGAGCTGGCCGTCCGGCCAAACTGAGTGATCAGGGGAGAAGGGCCTTAGTCAGGGAGGTGACCAAGAATCCGATGGCAGAGCAGCATTTATCTGTGGAGAGAGGAGAACCTTCCAGAAGAACCAGAACCAGATCTCAGCAGCACTCCACCAATCAGGCCTGTATGGTTGAGTGGCCAGATAGAAGCCATACCTCAGTAAAAGCTACCTTTCTGGAGTGCATCCTGCTGTCCCTCCCCAAGCATTGAACACTGATAAACAATAGACTGTGTACCTTTCAGATTACCCACACGGTACCAGAGCGTGTGAGCGGAGTTGAGTGTTTGGAAATCCCGCTCCTCACTCACTGAGTGGTTGTTGCTCTCCGCTCCACACTACACACCTTTTCCAACTGCTCCATTCAAACATGCAAAAACCCATCCATTGTATGTCAATCATTGAAATACTGAAACTAAATCGACTTGCATTGTTATAATGTTGTTTAAATAAACATGACAGTGTGACCATCTAAATGAAAAAATGAGCTGCCTTTTTAAAGTACAGTACAGAAATGTTAATACAAAGTAGTGTAAGCTCATTTTACAAATGTGCTGTATGTATTTTCTCTATATATTGTGAAAATAAATAAAAATGTTAACAAAGTTCAAAAAAGTTCTATGTGGGCATAAAGGAAAAAAGGCTATTATAATGCAATACAAAGAGGAACAAAATGTTTTTATTGCTCGTTTTATAACTCGGTCTAACCAGTAGCTACGCACCTCGTTCCTTTCTGTTCGCTGTGTGTACACTATTGTGCTTGGGAGAGATATGTCTTTTCAAATTCCGCAAAGGCTCTAGTCGTGGCCACTATATAACTTCACTCCTGCACTTGGGTACCATTCATTTTTGTAGGTAATCTTGATTTTGCACATGTATGTTTTGTGAGTTTCTTTAGTGAAATATTTAGCGAACTCCATGATGACAGATTGACAATGCACTGGCCAGGCAAGTAACCTACATTAGGCAGAAGCCAAGGAAACAGGTAGGGGGAGACAGAGAGGAAGGCCACAGACAGTCGGCAGAGCCAGTACCAACTACAGCACGCTCTTTGAGGTTTTAGAGGAAAACACACAATAAACAATTTTGGCAAAAGAACAAGTCCACAACACTTGTAAGTTTCAGACATACGAGTATGATTTAACAATCCGGCGGGGGCTGAATGTCAGGTCCTCCTCTTAATTACACAACAGGCATAGGAGACAATGATGTGATTAGTGTCAGGTGTCAGGAGTAATGGGATCTGGTGGAGCAGGCTTGCCCCTTAATTGGAAGCTCCGGATCCACACAAAAAACAAACAGAAATGACACACAACACCCAACAAGGAGTCACGGGGCAGAAACCATGACACATGGTTCATCCAACCACATGTCACCCAAGCCGCCGATTGTTTTCACACTGTTCACCCAATGCAGAAGCTTTAGTCAGATCATGCACAGGATGATTAGGTTCACCCAAGGGATTAAGCGAGCATCCAGAAAGCGTACCTTCTATGGGGAGATTCTGAGGCTAACAAGGCACCACCTTGCATTAGCACTCCATAGAATCCCATTCATTTTGGCGTCACTTCGACAGCAAATAAATTTACATCTGAAACAATTAATGATTCTATTTGTCTATTGTTTATTTCTAAAGAAACACGACAATTTATAAAAGACTCCATTACCTCGTATCTCACGTTATGGTCCTGTAGCAGCCGTTTTTGTAAAAATAGGCTAACGATTGTGGCATGACCATGCGACTTTCTGTCGCACCATAGAGAAATTATTGTGTAGTCCAGGAGAAGCTCGCAGGCAAACGGTGGGACGTGGAGACATAGAGTCAAGGGAGAAGCCCATAGAGAGTCCATGAAAAGCATCGGAACAAAATATTTTGATCGACGTTTTGATCGATTGGAAATACTTCGCTATGTGGCAAGTGAATTCATATGAAGTAACATTTATCAACAAACAACTAGGATATTTTAAGAAACGTATACAGTATGTTGTTAAATAATTAAGTAGGTGTAATAAGGTATACCTACAGTATATTCATGGGGGATGGGGAAATTATACAGGCAATTGAAAAAAACATCTCAATAATGAATCGCGGTTAACGTTATTCCTTTATTTACTTTACAGATCTACGCTTGAAGATAAATGTGATCCCTTTTATCATGGTCAGAAGCCATATACAACATGTCCTAGCCCATATAACCTAATGTGAAATAAATAAAAAAAATTGTGAAATGTTTAATGTTATTAATAAAGAACTGCAGATTAGGCTTCTCAAATGATTCTAATAAAAATTTTAATGTTGATTCTAGCCACTTCTTTTGTCAGGCCTAGAATGTTTTATTGTAAGATGTCTAATTATATAGTGTAATATATTATATTAATATTATACAATATATTAATATACATTATATAATTGTATTACTATATTATATGATTTTATTTTCAAATACACATACACACACATTAACGTTCAATTTGTCCAGTTTACTCTGAGACATCATTGACCATTCGAGGTCAGCTTGCATTCACTTTATGACAACCCCTGGCAATAGTCAAAGCCCAGTTTTCTGGAGAGCCCTGGACTGTGACTTCGACTGTGGAAAATTCTGATCATCATTCAAGACAAGTATTGTGTTATAAGTGGTTATATAACATCATTATATAAGCCTGACAATTTGTTCATGAGTATTAAAAAGTAGAATTATGTGCAGTTAATTGCCGTAGCCAAACCTACAGTACGAAAAGCTAACGTAAACGTTAATGCTTCAGAGTTGCTCTCTTTCCGAAACCAAAAATTATTTTTCCATTGTCTTACATGCTTTACTCGTCGTACACTGCGCCACCACAGGCACATTTTATTGTTTTGGTTGGATGTGAGTGACAGATCAGGTTGTACATTGTCACTGCAATTGATTCTCAACTGGGGTAAGGATTAGTGAGATCATTTTAGGGTAGCATGGTATGCAGATCCTTTGAGAAAACTTCATCACTTTTCATCCATTTGGGTTAATTTCCATTCCATTAAACACATACAAACTGTTGCTGTTCACACTAGGCAGCTGGCAGTCTAAGGTTGAGAACCATTGATATAGCTCGTAGTGACTGAGGATTCATTTTCTTGAACAATGCGATATGCTTTTTTTCTTGTCAGGTTCTCATTCAATGGCAAAGACAGATTGCTGCAGTGGATACACAATGTAATAAGAGCTGGACACCAAAAAAAGCATTCTCACCTCTGCTTGCTTCACTTCACACATGACTGTTTCATCCCTAGCCAAGTACGAGTTACCCTTAAACCAGATGTGGTGCCAACCATCTTCTACCCACATTGCCATGTGAAGGCCAAGCTGAGTTAGTAAGACTGACTCTGACACAAGCTCGTAAACGCAGGAACGTCAGTCATGACGATGATTACATCAGTTGCACTCACAAGGGAAGGGAACCACAGACAGTCAAGATGAGTGTAGCCAGCTGCAGCCATTACCATTCTGCAGATCATGGTGCATACACGCTGAAAAACTCCCCTATTCCGCTAAAGAGGAAGGTGTTGTTTGTTCAAAGTAGCTTGCGTTCTTGCAAGAAAATATTGAAGCTGCAAGAGCAGAGAATCCGAAGACTGATACAGAAAGTGAAGTATCTCTTCTCAGTTGTCACTGATCTGAAAGAGAAGCTGCTTGTTTCCACCAGCTGTGGTGATATGCTGGAGGCTTCTTTTAGCAGAGTTGTGAAAGAAATTCTCACCAGGGCCAAGTGAAAGAGTATATCTGCTAGAATCTCTGATGATTTGAGATCCTTTTCTACTCTGCAAAAGCTTATCAGTTTGTTCGTAATAGCTTTGATTGCATTCTGCCTCATCCTCCAACAATCAGGTCTTGGTACAACAGCATTTCTGCAGACGCAGACTTTACAGAGGCGTCATTCGCTGCCCTCCAATCCCATGTGGAGGAAGGAAGGAAAGACGGTAAAGAGCATGTTGAATATGCTGAAGGGTAATTCCATGGGTATGTTGATGTAGGATGTAGCAAAGTCGATCACTCTTTGCCAGTAGCCAAGTGTGCATTGGTCCTTATGGTTGTAGCTGTTAGTAGATCTTGGAAAATCCCTGTGGCAAACTTTCTCCTTGACGGGTTAAGCAGACAAAGAGAGAGCAAATGTTATCACACATTGGGCCAAATTTACTAACACTAGCGCAGTTTGCGCTGCGTCTGTTTATGCGCGTTCGGTTATAGCACACGCTATGCTTCCACATTTAGCGTAGTATTTATCAAAGCCGATACCCATTACGCAATCAGCGCATATACTCCGCCCTCCATTAGCGCGCCTCTAAAAGAGCAAACAATGGGCCCGTATGTATGTTTCATGGATCTCCCTACGGAAAAAGAAAGCGCAAGCTTAAATTTAGTGAAGAAGAAATTAACATCTTAGTGCATGAAGTAACAGCAAACCTGATATATATTACAGGGCAGAACATCCACACCCTCGGAAAAACATCCAATTTGGATTGCCATAACAAGTTAAATCAACTCGTTATCATCTACACGGAGATAGGTGGAGGAGGTAAAATATGGTGGCAAGACATAAAGCGCAGAACAAAAGAGAAGGTTGTGTACAACCGGGCACAATTGAGGAGAACTGGTTCAGGTCCACCAGAAATAGACACGCTAACTAGGTGGTGCAGCAAATACACGTTGCTGAACAAGTGGAAGGTGTGGACGGCATAGATACTGCTGAGATCTCTGTAGAGAATGAAGGTATGTGTGGTTTGTGATGATACTGTTGTGTTGGCGTTTGGCATGTATGCATATGTTTAGGCTATATCATTGATATGTAAAGCCAACCGATGTGGTTAAGTAATTAAAGAGTGTTATATAGGACAATAATCGCAAAATTGCTTATCAAAAATGGAACAGATGGAGGCATTTGTCTTTTTTTGTGCCAAGTGTATTTGATGCTATGTTTGAAACTTGTTGCTGTCACTGCTGCCATTGATGTAGCTATATTTGAACACACAGGAAAACGTGCTTGCTGCTTTAGACCTGCTTTTAAGAGGCGGAAAATTCCCCCCGCAGAATAGAGACACGCTTTTACTGGCAGTCTTTGTAAATACCACGGAATATATAATTAGGCGCACTTTACGCGTATCCTTCCACCTTCTTGGGTGGAACTCCCACTTTCCCCATGACCCTCCCACGAACGCATATTGAAAGCGCAACTTGTCTCTTGTCGTTCATGTGGCAGGCAATCTGCGATTTTACCCAAGTGTGCCTGGTTTGTAAATAGCCAGCATTGGTTACATCCGTCTTTGCAACCAATTAGCGCCTGGAAACAGGCGCAAACGGCTTGATAAATCTAGCCCATTGTCTTCACAACCTGCATGACATTGGAGTGTGCATTGTTTCCCTCACCCTGGCAATTTTTTCCTCACCCTGCAAATCCAATGCAGGCCATTCATGTTGTTTTTGACGTGTGTCACATGTGAAACTCTTGAGGAAAGCTTTTGCTAATGGACATGTTTTCCAGACAAAACGATTAGGTGGCAATACCTAGAAGACTTCAACAATCTTCAGCTGGGTAATAAGCTGAAGGTGTCACATATTATGTGGGGAAATCAGAAGATGGAGGTACATCTTGCTGCTCAGGTTTTCAGCAGTAGCGTTGCAGATGCCCTTGAATTCAGCAACATTGTCACAGTTTCAATGAATAGGAGGCAGGTGTGTCTTCACAAAAGGAGTGTTCTTTATTTGAACAGAAGGAACTGGACAAGAACAGCAACAAGAATACGTAACTACAATGAAATACACTAAACAAGAACAACACTACATAAACACAAGATCAGACCCTATAACATATCCAACACAACCTAAAACACAAGAGAACCACTTACAGTAAACATCTGAACAGACTAAAGACATTACTACAAAGAACAACCACATACCTGGACAAGAACAATGAACTACACAGAACAAACAAACCCACAGAACTAAATACCCAACTAACGAGGGGAGGATGTGCAGGTGTGGACCAAACAACGGAACTGTTAGGCTAACCAAAACATGTGATGGGGTCATGTGACACAAAGAGCGGGAAAACAAACCAAACCAAAACACACAGATGAGAAACCCTACAAGGTAATACACAGAACAAGCACACAGACTAGGGACATTGTGACAAACATGGAGCTTCACCTGCCTCAGTTTCAAGGTTCTGAGGAAACAGTAAAATTTCTGAGAACAATCGATTTAGCTTTTGATGTTCTCAATAGCAGGAACCCTGTAAAAGGGTTCCAAAGCTCCTTTGAGAAGTTGTAATAAACTTCACATGCTGGGTCTGTTGGAGAGCTGAATATTTCCTTCTGCAACTCAGCTCAGAGATAGCTCTGGGAGACATCTTTATTCAGGGCCTAGGAAAACAGGTCCCATTGGGTTTGTTGCCAGCTCCAGAAGCTTTTTCAACATCTTTAAAGAGCTGGTTGAAGCAAAGGATGCACCTTGTGAGTATCTCCTCACAAACTCAGTCAGGATGATCTTGAGCTCTTCTTTTCTGCAGTTAGGGCACGCAGAGGCTACAACAACAACCCAACTGCCTGACAGTTCAAAGCTGTGTACAAACGCCTTTTAGTGAGACATGAAGTGAAAAATGGAACATGGAACTGTCTCATTTGAGATGGCACCAACATGTTGGCAGTGACAGTTGATACAGCTTCTCGTCGATTTGATGTCACACCAGCACTACCCCCTGGATTCTGACCATGACTACAACATCTAAAACTTATGTCGATTCATTATCCGACTTCAAGGACGCCGCTATCCATTACATTGCTCGATTTGTGGTGAAAAAGATGGAGAAAATCTCATGTATGCCCTGTTCTGTTGCATTGAGTTCTGATTTCAGCATGCATGCTTTCATTGCCCTGAAGAACAAAGGAATGGCTGCCAAAGCATGGGAAGCATTGGAGGGATTTCTGGTTTGAAATGTGAATGACGAGGTTGCCCGTGTGGAAGCTCCGTTCTGAATTATTTATGCCATCTCCAAAAATGAAGTAAACCTTGCTAGCCTTATACATTTTACATACCAAACAACAAAGGATAAAAAATCTACAAACATTTCTACCAATAGCAATTACCAGCATTTCAATATGCCTAATCCTTCAAGATCCAGGAAGAAGAATGTGGCAAGCATTTCTCCCTTTGTGGCGGACTCCGAGAGCCAGGATGATGAACCAAATTCCCCCCTAGTTACCCAAGCGGATCATAGGTCTTTCAGAGCTGAGCTTTTTTTCAACCGCCCTGTTCGGTCAGTTGAAGTTCTAAATCGAGCCCGCTTTTACTCCTCTTTCGAAAGCCCTCGACCAAGTGAGGGCCTCAATCGAACAACAGGATCTACGTAAAGCTACAGCTGCGCTCATCCACCCACGGTAAGATGATCAAATCAAATCAAATCAAATTTATTTATAAAGCACCTTAAAAGCAACCAACGTTGCACAAGGTGCTGTACAGGAGAAAGTAGAAATAATAGATGATAGCTTGCTTGGAGGCTATGGTTTCGCATCTGGAGACCGAGAGCCATAGGCTGTGGGACATTGCTGAGGATCTGAAGACCTGTTCTAGATGTAGCAACATACAACTGGTCGGTGTCCCGTTGTCACTGGAGGCTGGAGACCCAATTGATTACGTGGCTGGCCTTCTCGCAGAGCTTTTTCCCAATATGTTCGAGACGCCAGCAAAGCTTGACCGTGCGCATCGCCCGGGACCTTGGCTTTTGGGGGATGGGATTGTCAGGAAGCCCTGAGGCCTCATCGTCCGATTCCACAACTTTCAGGATAGAGGAAAGAGTCCTAAGAAGAACGAATTCAGATCAATTGTTTTTTTGGGGAATTAAGGTTTACATTTTTGCTGATTAAGAGAGCTAAGTATTTTAATATCAAACGATGTCTCCACTCGAAGAATGTAAAGTTCTCCCTTCATTTTCCAGCTCCCCTTTGTGTGGAACATAATGGAAAAAAGTTTAAATTTGACTCACCGGAGGAAGCTGAAAACTGGTTCAGCCAGCACTTTGGGGAACCGAGAACTGGATATATCTATGCTTCCAACTGTATTATTATTTTGCCCAGTTTGCAAGTCTGTCTGTGTTTGTCCCTTTTGTCTCAGTTTTGTTCTTTGGTCTGTTGCACATTCCAGGGAGATTACTAAAGGAAAATGTTATCTGAACATGGATTAAACAAAGATATCTCATCTGAACCAGTTTGACAAGGTGGAAGAGAGAACTGTACAAGGACAACACTGACAAACATCCAGCAGACGGTGCTGTAGAAGGACACTGGATACCTGCCTCCCTGAGCAGGGGAAAAAAGAAAGCAGGTTCTTATCTGATGGACAAAACCAACAGTTTTAACACAAGTCCACCGGGACTCCTCCTCTTGGAAGAACACCCGCCTACAGAGAATTTATGATCATGTTAAGTGAGCTAGGCTCCTCCTAGCATGACTAAAATTAAGTTTGGGTGGTCAGTAAGAAATAGATCCTCAGAGGAAGAGGTTCTGAGACTGTTTAACATTACACAAGTAAAAGCAGGCAACTATTATCATTACAAAACCATTGCCAGTCAAAAGTTGAAAATATTAAAACTATTATTGGCCATGTTGAATGTTGAAGCAATGCAATAAATGTTTTGAGTTATTATCAACAGTATTATCAATAAGGAGGTACTACGGGATTAAAAGTATAATGATGTATTTGGAGAATACTGTGATTAATCTGAAAAGGTTACAATGGTGATTGGTTATTAGAACTAATCAATACAGAATAGAGTTGGTTTTGTTTATGCTACTGATTTTTTTTTATTTTTTCTTATTTTTTATTTTATTATTTAGAAGAATGTAGAAATGTGTGGGAATTTTTTTGGTTAGAAGTGTGTTAGAGATGGGTATTTTAGAGAACAGCATTATACTGTGTGAAGGCTGTTAATTTGAATATGTATGGTATTATTTAGTTTTGGGGATTGTTGCATTAAAGTGAATATATGGAATGTTTTAAATGCATAAGCAGGAGGTTATTCCTCTTAGGAGTCCGGTACACTAAAATGATATAGTTTAGTGGGAGAACCCCCACTGGGAGGGGTTTAAAATGTTTTTAGGGCAGTAAAAAAAAAAAAATAATAATAATAATAAAATAATAAAAAAAATATAGTATTTTCTATATGTAGCTGCTGTTTTGTGTTTCTAAATAATTTCTGTTCAATATTATATAACGTTTAACAGGCTAGAGTAGGCGCCCTATCTCATAAGATTACATCATTAAAATGTTGACATAGAAGAGGGAGCAAATGCGCCGTGAGCAGTGTTGCCATGTCCGCGGTTTTCTAGCCAAATTGGGCCATTTTTAAATCAATTTGGCGGTAGAAAATATATTGGTCGCATGTTGCGGATTTTTGGGCTATTTTTGAACAACCATAGTTGCAGCATTTTCCTTTAAATAATTAAATATGACCTAAGCTGTATGGTGCAGCCTGTGCCAGGTATGAGAGGAGCTACTAAGTGATGTTTATGAAAGAGAGGGAGAGTAGTCAATGACAGTAAATGAAATTAAGAGAATAGGGAAAAAAAATCACATTTATATATAGTGGAAAAAAGTATTGGAATTTTCTACTCAGTGGCAACGCAAACAAATTGGGCTAGTTTTAAGGCATTTTAGGCTGTTTATCAGTAATCATTGGGCTAGAATTTTATGCTTGATCTGTCAACCCTGGCTGTGAGCGCTGAGCGAGCAGGTACAAGTAGTGAGTTGTCATCTATGGAAAAAGATGAACAAAGCAAAAAAACGGCCGGTGGCTAAAAATAGAAAAAGAAAGAGGGAAAAGGAGATGGCATGTCAAGGGATGCGACAGCATTTAAAGAAGTAGATGGTGAAAGGCAACAGGTAGGATTTAAAGTGTGACATCTGTGCTTGGAGGCTCGCAAATATTCATGGTAACAGACTAGCTAGCGTTTGCTAACACTGGGAATGTAGCAGCCAGATGAGGGTTTATGGCTAGCTTAGAGTATGCAAAACCGAGGTTGCTGAGCTGAAAACTCGAAAATATAAGTTAGCATGTACAATAAATGACAAGAATCTGGATAACATAACTAGTTAACTAGTTTACCATGGAATCATGCATCGATTTGCTACATGACTTGAAGGCTTGCAAATATTCGTGTTAACAGACTAGCTAGTGTTTGCTAACACTAGCAGCTAAATTGGGGTTTTCGGCTAGCTTAATGCAAATCAATATTGCTGTCAGTTACATTTAGATTTTGGGTAAACCCTCTGGTTCCAATCCCATGCATGACATCTAATTTTTATTAAGGTAAAACAACAACTGGTAAATTTATGGTAGCATGCACAATAAATGAGAAGCTGGAAACCATAACTTATTCAAAAAGTCTGGTTTACCATCTGATGCCATCACTAAGCTGATTTAAGAATTTACTTTAGGCTGCTATATAACAGTGAGTTTATTTCATTCAGGTGTGAGGATGGTGGATCAGGAAAGACAGGGGAAGGCAACAGGTAGATCTAACATTAGGTGGAAGTGTAGAGGGAGCCACTTGATACCAACAGTCAAAATTTGGCATAAACAGAATGAGAACATGGATCCATCATGCCTTGTTACCACTGTGCAGGCTGGTGGTGGTGGTGTAATTGGTTTGGGGGATGATTTCTTGGCACACTTTAGGCCCCTTAGTGCCAATTGGGCATCGTTTAAATGCCACGGCCTACCTGAGTATTGTTTCTGACCATGTCCATCCCTTTATGGCCACCATGTACCCATCCTCTGACGGCTACTTCCGGCAGGATAATGCACCATATCACAAAGCTTGAATCATTTCAAATTGGTTTCTTGAACATGACAATGAGTTCATTGTACTAAAATGGCCCCCACAGTCACCAGATCTCAACCCAATAGAGCATCTTTGGGATGTGGTGGAACAGGAGCTTTGTGCCCTGGATGTGCATCTCACAAATCTCCATCAACTGCAAGATGCTGTCCTATCAATATGGGCCAACATTTCTAAAGAATGCTTTCAGCACCTTGTTGAATCAATGCCACGTAGAATTAAGGCAGTTCTGAAGGCGAAAGGGGGTCAAACAATGTATTAGTATGGTGTTCCTAATAATCCTTTAGGTGAGTATATATATATATATATATATATATAATATATATTAGGCCTACAGTGGCTGATATACTTTAAAATAAACCTTAATTATTTAAAGCCCATACATGATGATGTCCGGCACACTTATTTATTTGTTTTTTGGGGGAGCACCAAAATTGTTGCTGCATACCCCTCTAACACTGGGTAGTTGCACCCCTGTGTTTGTACTGACCCCTGGAGGTTTCACAATCCACAGGCATGCGAGTACTTTCTTTTCTCATGTTCATCATTCCTTTTATCGGATTGACAATTTTTTTGTGGATCATTTCTTGCTCATAAACATGACCTCTTCTGAATAGTTGCCCGTTGTGGTATCTGGCCATGGCCCTCTAACAATTTAATCAGCTCTATTAGGAAAAACCTGTTCTCCTCCTTGCTGGAGGTTTATCTCTCTTCTCCTTTCTGACTCTATTTTCAGTGACTGTATTACTTCTGCTATTGATAATTTTTTATTCTCCAATCAGACCGACTCAACCCCCCCTTCGCTCATTTGGGAAACGCTCAAGGCTTATTTAAGAGGTGCGATTATATCTTATTCCTCTCACTTAAATAGAGCTCATAGGCTTAAATTGGAGGAACGTTCAAAAAATATTTGTGACATGGACTGTGGACCGTAACTATGCTCAGACACCATCTCCAGAGAATCTAGAGGCTGAATTCAACCTCCTATCCACCAAGGATGCAGAACAGTTACTCTTGTATTCGTGGGCTACATTTTATGAACAAGGTGACAAGGTGGGCCGCCTGCTTGCACAGGTCTAATTCCTCTAATTGATGACCCTTCTAACTGTTTAATCTCAGACCCAGATGGGATAAACGACTAATTTAAAGCATTTTACTCTTCACTTCAT
>JACXGM010011821.1:0-24617 GCA_016801145.1 Umbra pygmaea
AAACGGAAACTTGCAGGTAACTGAGTATTGCCCTTGGGTGGTAAAATGTTTAATTGCTGTCACAGCGAAATTAATTTAATTGCTTAAAAAAATGTATACGCAACCTGCATTAGTTTAATCGATAACAATTGAACGTGATCGACGAAATTCTTAATGATCAATTGTCGATCGTCGATTAATCATGCCCATCCCTACTTCCAACAGGACAGTTATCCCAAGCATACCTCAAAGTCCACCAAGGCTTGGTTGCAGAAGAGGTCCTAGAATATTCTACAGTGTTCTACAGATTCATCAGGAGTGCTGATAGAGGCTGGTGTCTGGCTATGCATCTCATTTGCACCAGGTCATAACAGTGAAAGGGTGCTCTACTAAGTAGAGCCCGACCGATGAAGGATTTGTAAGGCCGATACAGATATTTAGTGATTTAAAAATCAGATACTCCAATAAATTGGCACGCACACACGTTTGAGTCCTCACTAAAATAATACGATAACGCAGTTTAAAAATAAACTTGTTTGTTTTATTGTCACAACAGAACAGAGGAACATTAAAGTTCTGATAAATAAAATGCTTAAAAATACAAACTTAAGTTACGAAACTTAGTCATTTGAACAAAAAAATAACATCTAAAAATCTAAGTTACCAGTATTTATATATCTATATATAAAGGGATGAATCATTTTGAGACTGGAGAAGTCCTTACGCATTTGCAGTTGAAGTTGGAGAAACCACTTGAAGCATTCGTTATGTTGAGCTTTTTCAATAGCTTTTGCTCGATTTGTTTATTGCCAACAGCTGACAGTCTGTACATTTTGACAATTAACCTGATTTGCCAGGGGGGTTGAATAATTTTGATGACAACTGTACACACTACCACCCCCTCCTAAAAATCTGATTAACAAAACCGTTTTTGTTGGTAATAGTAAAAAAAAATTATTAAGTTTGACGATAAAATAACAATCACAACAAACAAATGCTCCTTATATTTTTACCCCCCTCCCACCAAACATGCCCTTCCCCAAACACACACACACACACCATTACCCAGTTTTCCCTACAGAAGATCTCCACAGCCATACATAACACGGTTATACAGAAAGTCTAGAGCAAATAAATTAAAACAACACAGAACAGGACCGAAATATACAGTCATATACAAAATTTAGACACCCCTGACAATTTCCATGACTATCATTTCTAAATAATTGTGTGTTTGAATCAGCCATTTCATTTTTATCTATCAAATAACTGAAGGACACAGTAATATTTCAGTAGTGGAATTAGGTTTATTGGATAAACAGACAATGTTCAATGTGCATCAAAACAAAATTAGACAGGTGCATACATGAGGGCATCCTTGTCATGTTGTAGATTTGAATACTTTTAACTACCTAGCACTGATTAATTGGGACAAACAATTGGTTTGGTGAGCTCATTAAGCCTTGGACTTGATTAACCGGTGCCTCCAATCATGAGAAAAGGTATTTAAGTTAGCCAATTGCAAGTTGTTGTTCTCTTTGACTCTTCTCTGAAGAATGGCAACATGGGGGGCTCAAAACAACTCTCAAATGACCTGAAAACAAAGATTGTTCAACATGGTTTAGGGGAAGGCTACAAAAATCTATGGCAGAGTTTTAAGCTGTCAGTGTCCACTGTGAGGAAATGGAAGACCACAGGCACAGTTCTTGTTAAGGCCAGAAGTGACAGGCCAAGTAAAATATCGGAGAGGCAAAGGATGGTGAGAACGGTCACAAACAGCCCACAGACCCCCTCCAAAGACCTACAACATCTTGCTGCAGATGGTTGTCACTGTGCATCATTCTACAATTCATTGCACTTCGCACAAAGAGAAGCTGTATTGGAGAGTGATGCAGACAAAGCCTTTTCTGGACACACGCCACAGGTATGCAAACGCACATTTGGACAAGCCAGCTTCATTTTGGAAGAAGGTGCTTGTACCTGACTAAACAAAGATTGAGTTATTAGGTCATAAGGGGTGTTATGCTTGGCACCGAAAGAACACAGCATTCCAAGACAAACACTTGCTACCCAGAGCAAAATTTGGTGGAGGTTATATCATGCTGTGGGTGGAGGTTATATCATGCTGTGGGACTGTGTGGCCAATGCCGGTACTGGGAATCTTGTTAAAGTTAAGGGTTGCATAGATTCCACTCAATATTAGCAGATACTTGAATAATGTAAAGGAATTAGTTGCACCAAGGCTGGTTATTTCAACAAGAAAATGACCCAAAACACTGCTCAAAATCTACTCTGGCGTTTATGCAGAGGAACAAGTATAATGTTCTGGAATGGCCATCCCAGTCCTCAGACCTGAATATCATTGAAAATCTAGGGTGATTTTGAAGGGGGCTGTCCATGCTCGGCAACGATCAAATTAAACTGAACTGGAGATATTTTGGAAGGAGGAATGGTCATCCAGACACTCAGTAAAGGCTATAGGAAGCATCTATAGGAAGGCTCAACTTAATATTGATGTGATATTTCTGTTAGGGTGCCCAAATGTATGCACCTGTTTAATTTCATTTTGATGCATATTGCACATTTTCTGTTCATCCACAAAACCTAATTTCACTACTGAAATATTACTGTGTCCTTCAGTTATTTGATAGATCAAAATTAAATTGCTGATCCAAACACACTATTTATAAATGAAAATCATAGTAATTGTTTGTACCTAAACTTTTGCATATGACTGTACAAGCACAGACAATATTAAAATAAAAAGTTTAAACATTTTGAAAAATTAAGTAGGCCAACATCTGCACAAGTTTACTCAGGTCTCTGGTGTGCCTCAAAATAAGAAATAAAAGGTTGCCAGCTTTTTTTCTAACGTTCTGGTGGAACCCTGAAGAGAATACTCAATTCTAGCTGCAGGCAGGAAAACGTCACTGAGCCAATGAGAAACTGACGTGGCTGGGAAGACTTTAATTGAAGGAGAATTCTGCATCGAGCCAATAGTGTAGTGAATGTTTGGGATCGAATGAGAGTAAGTCTTCCAGAACACCAAAAACTGCTATCAGTGCACACAGGGGAGTAGGTAAATTTGACGTACTTTAAATAAGACCTGGAAGATAGAGTCCCAGTAGTCTCTCAGCATAGGTCATAGAATAATCTAGAACAAATTGAACAATTCTTTTTTGCCGTTCTGAGTTTCCAAACTCTAGCATGGCTTTGCTAGTTCGAGGTCTGGATTTCAGATTTGCATGTGTTTGTTCCAGGTGAGGAGGAGGCCATGGATCATCAGGTGAGCCCGGAGGCCGAGCACAGCCAGTCAGATGAGGGAGGGGAGGAGGAGGCCTCGGAGGGTGGGGAGGAGAATGGCCCGAAAACCAAGCTGTGCTGCAGCACCCCGCCCAAACTCTTCTCGTTCAGCATGGTCAACTCCTATGGAACAGCCAACATCAGCCCACTGCCTTGCGATGGAAACGTCCTGAAACTCAATAGTTAGTATTGAGCTGAAGATAAATGTTGTAACACCTTTATTTTTAAGCCTTAAAAAGCTGACCAGCGCCCCTTATTTTATCTGCAGCACATTCCACAGTGGCAATCGACTGGGACTCAGACACAAAGAAACTATGCTACGATGATCAGAAAGCTGAGGTCCGTACAGATTCAATTGACTAGATTGATTTTGATCGGCAGCCAGTGTCCAACGGTTGTCTCAGGCGATTGCTCAGTTTTGTATCATCTGATGGTTTTTTAGGCCTACGAGAAGCACCAGAGCATGCTGCAGGCGCAGAAGAAGAAGGCCACCGTGGCACTGAGGGAGTGCATCGATCTCTTCACCACCATGGAGACTCTAGGAGAGCATGACCCTTGGTGAGAACAAGCACACGACAAGAGGCAAACTGACATAAGAGAAAACAGGCCCACATTACAACTCATTTATACCACTACTTTCTGTCATAGGGAATGTTATTTGCTGCGGTAACAACTTATAATGGTCATCATGCCCGGCTCATGGCACAGGCAGACAAGGAGGGTGCCAAAACTCGTAAGGGCGCAAAATTGCACGCAGACAATTTTTAAACTTAATGCCTGCCTTATGGATTGTTGCCGGCACTTAGAAAGAAATCAAGCGCACCTCTTTCTCGTATGTCGTGAGCTCTACTCTACAGCACCACACTGTAGTCGGGGATGGAAAACCTGTCAAACTTGCCAGTAAACTTCCGTTTAATTTAAGTTCCACAAAAGCACACACTCGCTTCCTCACGAGCGGCGCTCGTCTTTGTACCTGACCAGTGGTATTTGGGGTGCTAGGTTAACTGTTAGCTTTTCAACAGGCAGTATTGCAATTTAAGCCCATGGCTAGTTCAATTAACAAACAATGACAGATCAGCAAATCTGTCAGGTTCATGGGGCATAAGACAAAGGAAGAGGGGAAGGAATCTCAAAACAGATACTTTGTACTCATTTTGGCAGCTGTTCAAATATTAGAAGGCTCTTACTACTGAGTTGCGGTTGTTTCACTACGTGTTTCCCCTTCTCTTAAATGTACACTCTAACTGTAAGTTGCTTTGGTTAGGCCGGGCACTTTGAGCAAGCCTGCAAGCGATATTGATGCTCTCCCGCTCAATAGTGTCAAAGCGTCATCTCCCGAACCGTACAAGTTAGAAACTAATGGTTGGTATCACTGTAAACAGGGAGTTTTGCTGCAAAGAATGACGGGTGTTTTGTCCATCTAAATCATAGCCGGAGATGTCGAATCTCAGAGTTGGGCGCCTCTTACCAACTCTGTATAATATGTGTCCATTTACTTGATTTCAGAAAGTCCTCTGACTCAGGCCCTCAAGCTAAAAAAATGTCCACCTCTGATTAAACCCCACTTATGATATGATACAACTTTATGGTCCCCCAAAGGGAAATATGTCTTGGACTCCATGCTGCAGTTCACCCCCCAAGAACATCAACCCACAGTAGCACACAAGTGTCTCCTAGGACGTGTCGCCTAGGGTGCCAAAATTGCTTGAGTCGGCGGCCCTAATGCACATACTATACCTACTACTGCTGTTTCAAAAGTTGTAAAAAGTATATATTTCTATGTTATTTTTGAAAATGCTGAACAGTGATTTTGATAAGTCAATTCCTATATTATTCAGTGCTTGTTTTCTCACCTGAACACCTTTTCTCACCTGTTTTCTCTCGCTGTTTAGTCAACTGTAGTATTGTAGCAAACAGGAAATATTTTGCTTGGCCCTCACGCCATGGGCTTGAGGAGAGATGATTTATCAGGTTAAATTGATGGTTTGGAGTAATATAATCCTAGGGTCCTTTGCGCCTTGACCTCGAGCCAAACAACCCCCATAAGCTTTTTTCCCTTGTTATAACATTGGTAGAGTTGGAGCTATCAGCCGAATGGCTTAGTGCAGGCACTAATGGAACCAAGTTGGTATCTCGTAAATAACCCCACTAATAATGCCCGGAATGTTACCAATCTTTTACAGTAGTACAATTAGGTTCTGTACTTATAAAACGAGGCATTGACACCAGAAGTATATTTAACACTTGCCTGATGGCTGCTACTCTCGGCTGCTAGGCAATACATGTTGTGCTCTGTGCGTGATCTCGCGGGATCTCGCGGTAGCAGCCATCAGGGAAGTGTTTAAATATACTGCTACCGCGATCCAGCGCTTTAATTTTGCAGGTTTTTTTTGCGGTTTATCTTGTAAATAAATGTTCAGAAACTGATTCTTCTGTTACTTCAGACAGAGTATAGAAATGTTATCATATTACAATGGAAATATAAAAAATTTAAACTTCTGTAAGTCACATAGAGGCATTATTTATTATCTGGTTATGATCCAGACTCCTTTGACTTCACCTGTGGCAGTTGCCTTATAGACCAGTGTGTCTTCTTTTAAACCTTAATTTTGTTTCCATTTGCAGCTTTCAATGGATTGACCATTTTTATTGTTCTAGTGTTTTAAGTTACATTTTAGGTAGGGAAAGTAACTGTTGTTTTGTATGTTTGACTGACAAACAATTTCCTGCTTGCCCACACAGGTATTGCCCCAACTGTAAGAAACACCAACGGGCCACAAAGAAGTTTGACTTGTGGTCCTTGCCTCGAATCCTGGTGGTTCATCTGAAGCGTTTCTCGTATAACCGCTGCTGGAGGGACAAGCTGGACACGGTGGTGGACTTCCCTGTCAGGTACAGACGACACTGTCAAGACCTCTGTTTAATTTAACTTGTGCCAGGTACAACATGTGTTCCTATTACATGGAAATGCTTGACTGTATTCTTTCCCTAACTATTCAAACTGTTCTAATAACATAATGAAACTAAAGAGTAGCATAATACAACAATACAATATTTGAACAATATATACCAGTTACACTGGTAGGGATTATTTGAATTAAGAGTAGTAATTAGTGTATACACAAGGGATATTAGTTAGTGGTAGAGCAGCAGTGTGAACAGAAATTCAGATGGTTCAGTTATGATTTGATGGATTTACTGTCAATCGAGTGTCGTTCTGCTGAATCAGCATGACCCGGATGTAAATAGATTCAGGTTATGGTCCCACATTATAGTACTGTAATTATGTTTCCCCGGTGTTTAGAAATATTAATCAGATCGATTTCAGCAGCTGGAATACTGTTTTGAAGGTCGAAAGTCTGGAAATAGTTTGTTTGTGCGGTTTGCGGTGAAGTTTCAGTTTTTGATAGGTATAATCCATTCATTATGTGAAAACAATGCTCAAATTTAATTGCTGAGACCCTTTCGATGACAAATCAGAGAAAGATAGCTGAGTATAGGTACATATTTTTTGTCAGACGTGGTTGTATTAGCTGTGTCCCTATAGCGAATAGGTTTGTTTACAATGCACTCACATCACATGATAACGTGGCTTTTTATTCTTGTCATAGCTATTGTAAATCAGATCTGTTACATAAATTTGTGAGATTCTAAGCTTTCTGTACATATGAGACATGTATATGCAGAGTAAAATCTGAACTTGTGAGCAGTGATTGTAATCTACCTTTTTGGTGTGTGTGTTGATGCTCTGGTACTGCATACCACGTGGCATTAGGCTGAACAGTGTTGGTTTGGGTGAGTGTGGACTTTGATATCCCAGGCCTTCCTCTGAGATACTCCAGCACTCTGAAGCCGGAACTGTTCTGACAGTGAGAACAGACTTTGTGAATGGTCTTTATTTCATAGCTGTAGAGGTCAAATTTTACACAAGGTTTTTCATTTCATATTCAGCTCCTATGAACTCTTAAGTATTGACATGCATTTTCCACTAGAGGGTGCTGGTTTGCTAGATATGTAGGTCAGTAACTTACTCATTAAACAATCCTCAAATACTACTTACAAATACAATGTTGCAAACATTCCTATGACTGTCGTACGCACTTTATTGGGAGATTATCATTGATCAATATACATTGTTTTAAGCCTCATATATGGCTGGGCGACACGATATAGCGAAAAATGTACAACCCCAATTCAGAAAGATTTAGGACAGTATAGAAAATGTATAGAAAAACCTAACAAAAACAGTAATTTGAAAATTTTATTCACCCTGTACTATATTAAAAACACATTACTAACATGTGATGTTTTCTTATTGTAATTGATTTTAGAAAATATACACATGTATGACTGCAACACACTCCAAAGAAGTTGGGACAGTTGACTGTTTACCACTGTGTAACATCACCTTTTTTTTTAATAACACTTTAAGCGTTTGTGCACTGAAGATACCAGTTGGTTCAGTTTAGCAAGCAGAGTTTCATCCATTATGCACGTCTTCAGTTGTGCAACTGTACAGCTGTTATTTGGCACTTCATAATGCACCACATGTTCTCAGTTGAAGACAGGTCAGGACTGCAGGCAGGCTATGCTAGCACCCGCACTCTCTGCATATGCAACCATGTGCTTGTAATCTGGGCAGAATGTGGTTTGTCGTTGTCCTGCTGGAACATGCGGGGATGTCCTTGGGAAAAACTATATCTGAATGGCGGCAAATGTTGTTCCAAAAATGTTTACACCTTTCTGCATCAATGGTGCCCGCACAGATGTTCAAGTTACCCATGGCAAGGGCACTGACACACCCCCATGGCAAGGGCACTGACACACCCCCATGGCAAGGGCACTGACACACCCCCATGGCAAGGGCACTGACACACCCCCATGGCAAGGGCACTGACACACCCCCATGACAGATGCTGGCAGTTAGACCTGATGCAATAATTGCTTTGATGGTCTTTTTCCTTTTTGACCTGGAGAACACAATGGCTGTTTTGATCAAAAACTATTTGAAATGTTGACTTGTCGGAATACAAAACAAGGTTCTACTCTGCTAATCCAAACATACAGTATTTCACACTGCTGCACAATAATAAAAAAATGTAATGTGTTATTTGAGATTTATTTATTAGGAATGACCCCTTATTACATAAGTATAATACAAACATATCTAGAACATATTTGTTAGCATAGAAAAAACAAAACAAAGACCAATAACACTCAAGTGTGTGCACACACACCCACACACATGCATAATGATAACATAACATAAATCTTGCATACAATAATAATTAAGAGTTAAATACAAACAGTACAATTATGACATCCATATCACAATTTGTAGTTAAGTACATTTACAGCTCATCCTATAGTGAGATGAAAGAGCATTTTTGAACAAGTATAACAATGAAACACATCGAATGTTGACAGGCAGATTGTTGCAATCCAACCGTAAATCTCAGAATTTCTCCCAAATTACGTTCTCAGGAAACTATTTTGAAAACCTAAATTACGTTCTATGCCAACCTATTTAGGGTGTTTTTATGTTTGAAGTGCACGTTTTGTTATTAGGCTATATTTGTACTTGAATTACGTTGCTCCGTTACATTTCGTTTAGCGGATTTATGCGAGAACATTCCATACATTCCATAGCCTTCGAAATTATGTTGCAACATTCACAGTTAAGGTTAGGTAGGAGGATACTAACGGTTAAGGTTAGGCATGAGGTTACTAACGGTTAAGGTTAGATATGACGTTACTGAGGTTAAGGTTAGAATTAGTTAGGTTAGGGTTAACATTACAAAAACCGACAATCGCGTGTCTGCATGACGCAATCACTGTAGAACAAAACACACAAAGTGCCGGTCTGGATTTAAACTCGCGAACACTGGCATGCAAGTCGTGGATTTATACGCCCATCCACCATCCCCGACCTCCGCCCTAGCAAAAATTATGCTATTTACATGCTACGTCATGATCTTCTAATGTTCATATTGAACGTTATTCGAGTGTTCAATTTAGTTCCCTACAAACGTAATTGACCCTCTCATACGTTCATATTTTACATATTTCGGTTTTACAAAATAGTTCCCTCAGAACGTATTTAATATGATTTAGGGCTGTTGCAATCAGATCGGGCTTTGTACATTAATGCTTTTTTAGCTATAAACTTAAGAGACTGCAGGAAAAGGAAAAAATAATTTTGAGGAGTGTGTTAGTTTGTAAGTCGAAGAATAAAGAACCATTAACTGCTTCTAAATAGAGAGGATAATTGAAATAAGTACATTTAAATTGAAATTGCAGCCAATGTCTTTTATTGCATTGAGGTTTCGGGCAAGAAAGACTATTCGGTCCACTCTTTGGCTTTTAACGCCTTTCTGTGGCAGGTGACAATGTTGACACCAGAGTGGGAAATTAACTGTTTTGTCCAGTCACAATGACTGTTGGATAGCCAATGTTCCAGACGCTTTTAGATTTTTAACCAGATTTTTTGTGTCAATACATAGTCTTAAAAAAATTCAAAGTACATGTTTTATGTCTAAGTACAATTACAAAAATAACTTTTTGTGAAGACAAGTCAGAGTAAATACATTTTCAGATGATTGCCAAATTGAGCTAATCAGTGTGGTACTGGATATTTCACTACTAATTTTTATTTTTATTGGCTACTTTTAGTGTTTATCCAGCAGTAGGCTGTTACCCATTTAAGACTGGGAAAATATTTATTTACTAACACCAAACATCATATGTAGAACCAACCATTTGTGTGTGAGCTTCTCTGGTAAAACGAGAGCGCCGCTCATTGGAATCCAATCATAAATGAAGACTCAACTAACATTCTCCTGCCTGGGTTTTTACTGACAGCAGAATAATTAAATTAGCCACGAGTGACATGGTTAAGTTGTTTTAACTTTCTCTGATCATGGATACTGACATTATACTATTTGTATCAAATTAATTTGATCTGTAACAAATCTTTTGCCCTAAAGTTTTTTTTACATATAGATCTATCGGTGTTGACCCATCACTGTTCAACTAGCTTTCTTTTGTCTGTACTGTTTGTCTGGATATCTCAGACTGGCTCTACAATATTACACATGCATACAGACGGGCATTATTTATGTTTGAATGGAACAAAACAAAATCATTCACTGATTAAATTAAAAACCAATGTCCTCCAAATGAAGGTTTCATAATCATAATGGCACCGTTAAAGATTATTATAAATAACATCTACCAAAATTAAACTAGGAATGACATTCCACTTAAGTTCATCTAAGTCCAAAGGAACCATATTGAGCCATTACATCACTTCCTGTTCCACTAGGGTATAAAAATTAGCTAACACGCATGCAATTTCCTTTTGTCATCCAACACCATGAAGAAAACAAAAGAACTGTCAGAGACAGTTTGTAGAATTTCCTAAATCTGGTAATGGCTACAAGAAGATCCACAAACGATTGAATATACCACTGAGCACTGTCAAGGCTGTAATAAACATTTTTAAAAGATATGGAACAGTTGGGAACCTCACGGGTAGGAGACATATGCATTTTGCCCCCCCAGGATATGGAGGATTGTGAGAAGCAACAAAATACCCAAGAATAACTGTGACTATTGCGGGCCTTGGTGGAGTCTTGGGGTCACCGGGTTACAAAAAGCACCATCAGATGCCACCTTCACAACCACGGCCTCTTTAGGGTTGCCAGAAGAACGCCCTTTTCTTTTTTTCGCCCCATTTTTTTGTCCTCCTAATTCCCTCTAATCCTGTGTTGTCGGCAGCTCCGCAACTTCTTAGACAGATCTGTGGGATGGCGAAGGGCGCTCACATGGTTCATCCAACAGTGTTGCCCAGACGGCGATTCTTTTTGCACTGTGAACCCTACACGGAAGCCTTTAGTCAGATCATGCGCAGCATAATTGTCTTCACTGACTAAACTACTGCGATTGAACCCAGAGGGGCCCGATCTGGGAAAAAGGAGTCACTGGAAAGTGACGTGGCAGGATAATCAGACTTATTTAACCTAAATCCCAAGCAGCCATATGCCAATTTGCGCTGCCTCGTGCAGGAGCCCCGGGGAAAGTCAGAAAACTCATAGTCAGGCTTGAACCCGTGACTATCATGATGTAGAATGTGCAATAAGAACGCCCTTTCTGACCCCAAGACGCAAGTGCTTGGAGTTTGCCAAACATTTTTTTTAATTATGACTGGAGAAAGGTATTCTTGTCGGGTGACACCAAAATTGAACATTTTGGTCAGATACAGCATTGGCATGTTTGTCGTCAACAGATGCATACAAGGAGAGGCACCTCATAGCCACGGTGAAATATGGTGTTTGGTCAGTGATGTTTTAGGGCTGTTTTAATTCCAGGGGCCACTGGTCAAGATTGATGGCATAATGAATTCCACAAAGTATCAGGCACTTTTGGCTGACAATCTGTTTGCCTCTGCCAGAATACTGGGACTTGGTTGTTGGTGGAATTTCCAACAAGACAATGACCCAAAACAAACATATCTCAAGATCCACACAGAAATGGTTTAGTGACAATAAAATCAATGTTCTGCCATGGCCATCTCAGTCACCGGACCTCAATCCATCAAAAACATGTAGGCTGAGTTGAAGAGGGCAGGTGATAAAAGCACAACCAAAAATGTGAAGGATCTTGAAAGGATCTGTATAAAGCAATGGTCCAAAATCCCTCTAAATGTCTTCCTTAAAGATACATTCTACAATGTTTTGCGATATTTAGAACTATTTAGGCCTCTAAATAGAATGTGAATATAGGCGCCCTAGAGCTAAAACGGGTCCCCGCTCGGGACTTTATTTCCCTTAAGTGCCTAGGTTTGTATTTTCTCTTGTTTTCCTGGGTCTAGACACGTAGGGGAGACAGAGGTAGTGCACAGACATTTGGCCAAGCTGGGGTTCAAATCCCCCGTCACCAGGGGGGCATGTGTACTGTAGACTGGAGTTTAATCGCACAGCATTGATAAATGACTTTTGTTGTTTGCGTTTTTAAATGCCCCTAATTTAGCAATTAAATCTTGTGTCGAATATTCAAGGCTGTACTATGAAATTCAACAGCCTAACGAAGTGCTATGGTGTTTTGAGCTGGAACAATATTGTGTCAGACGTTAAAGGGCGACACCAGGCACCTAATCGCACCATTTGTAATTGCCAAGCTCTCATACGTAGTCCAAGGTTTGTATCCTGGTTGCGGTATTCCGGCTTTGGCTGGGGCGTTTTTGCCCGGGGCGTTTTTGCCCTGGAGTTTTTCTAGAAACGGCGCTAATTGGAGCACTGCTGCCGAGTGTAGATGGATCAGTAGTCAAACACATTTACCTGCTTACATCAGTCTTGATCGACCGACTCCCTCTGTCCCGGAAGGGCATGAAGTCTCACGGTTGTATCGGTGGGGAATGTGTAACCCTCCCATATGTGTACCAACTTAGTCTTCTGTGTTGAATGAGCAGTGTGATAACAATCGGCTTCCTTGAGGAAAATGTGATCATTCTGAGTGTCCCACACCTGTTGTGGGGATGCCTGTAAGATGAGACTTGGCCATCACCTGTCTTCAGCCTCTCCCTCACGTAGCCTAGGTCTAAACATCCTCATTGTAGTTCTGCAGAATAAATGTGTGCCAGACTCACTAAATGTCTATTAATCATCACACATCTGCTAATAAAGTGAATTCAATGCAGAGTTGGGGTGTGGCATTTATGGCAGTTTGTTCTTTGTCTGTTTTCTTGTTTTGTTTTTAGGAACTAATTGAATAGTAAACCGGATTTAATTGTACCTGTTCTGCAATGGTGTTTAACTGCTGTTTTTGTGAATTGTTATGCCAAAAACAATAGTCATCAATCAGCCCAAGAATTCAGGATTGAGAGTCCAGACTTGGGGCCCTGAAGAAATCACAGACAAATTCACAGATTCTAATCTCTGGACTAGTTTTCGACGGGTCAGCATTCCTCTACATGCCCGTCTCCCTAGCTACTGCTTCCTAACGATCTGTTATTAAAAATGTAGTTTTTTATGAACAAAATATCTAGAATGATGTAATGTTGTAGTATTAATTACCACCATTTCTCCTACTTTTAAAAGTAAAGTAATTTGGGAAGTGAAGTGTGTTTCTCAAAGGAGGCTACATATGTCTCCTAAATGGCTCTGCACAACATGTTCCTCTCTGTCATTATGGGATTGATCTCAACAACGCTACTTCCTCCCTGACAACGCTAAGTTCCCCAAACAGACATTGCTTGGTTTCCGCCGTACAAACGTATATTTTCTCTGTAGCCTACAGCTTAAATAGGCAGGTGGGAAAAATGAGCTGTAGCTCACATGCAAAAAACTACTACCCAGTGGTTCACAAACGGCATAACAATTGCACGATTAATTTCCAAACATGTTGTCAAAGGTTGTGCTTGAGCAAGATTGACAAGAGGTCTAATGTCTTTGTTGGTATGAGGAAGTAATGGTCACATTCAAAGTGTTGCTAAACTTTCAAGGAACCTGATATCAAGATTCAGGATAAACAATTGTCTGTGTGTCTGTTGAGTAGTTATCTGATTAAATGATCACACAGGATATAAAAATCACTAATATTCCACACTATGTTCTTTTGCATGCTCTCCCTTTTCCCTAGGCCATTGAAGTGTGTAATATAATAGGTACCTATGTAGACGCTGTTAGGTTGAATGGCAAAAAGCCTCTTGTGTGTTTAACTGAAATGTAATAAGTTACATTACCACCAGGAAGCAGATCTAAATACTAGTGATTAACCCTGTTGTTTCCAAGAAGCTGACTCGTGCTCAATGAGGAGGTGACGCCAGGCCTGCAGTTGATATGCTTGCTTGGCATCCTCCCCCACACTGGCTCTAGGGCTGGTCTGGAGTTTGAATCACAAGTGAAAACAACACCATGTCTTTGTCAAGCAGTCAGTCCTAGTTATTCTGTTGTTGGTGGCAAGTTTTTCTGATGACTTTTTCCTTCTTCACACAGGGACCTGAACATGTCAGAGTTTGTGTGTGACCCCAAGGCTGGCCCGTACGTTTATGACCTCATCGCTGTGTCAAACCACTATGGAGGAATGGGAGGAGGTCACTGTGAGTAATGCCTCTGACACCCAGGCCAGTGCTGCTCCAAACCTCCATGGCTCAGAACAGCCCAGTTCAGCCAGCGTGTTGACATGGTCAACCCTGAGATTTGCATTTTAATTAACTATTGAGTAAATACATAATCATCCTCCGCTAAATGGGATGTTGTGCTGCCAGTGATACAAAGGCCATTAGTTTTATCTTTTCCTGCTCGTCTGTGTACCTGCTAACTAGTAAAAGTGTATGTACAGATTACGCTTCTGGTAGCTGCTCTGTTTTTAAATTTAACCATTTTATAATGAACAATATTTAGGCAGTTGGTCCCTACAACTTCTCTTTACTCAGCCATACTCCGTGGTGACTGTTATTAAAAACAAGGTAAGACATTGTTTCAAGCTCAATGTTTGACCTCCCTGACTCCAGTTTTCTGTTGCTCCAACGTGTTGTCTACAGACACCGCTTACGGCAAGAACAAAGCTGATGGGAAGTGGCATTATTTTGATGACAACAGTGTCTCCGTTGCTTCAGAGGATCAGATCGTGGTGAGGCACCTGTCTTGATGTTTTCATGTGGTGCTGAATAGGTGTTGATTTATTTGATGACACTTTAACAGCAGGCTCCTTATTACCCTAATGAAGAGCAGTTAGGTTTTCCATGTGTCCGTTGTTAATTAGTTTATAATATTAGTTGTTGAAAGATGCTATCAATTGACTTCTCATCCTTTGGTGTGGAGTGTCATTGATCCTGCGGTGTAACTTTATCCCTTTTTCCGTCTACAGACAAAAGCAGCCTACGTGTTATTTTACCAGCGCAGAGACGCGGGCGATGCGCCCGCCAAACCTCCGCCTTCTGCCTGTCCAGGGGGTGCCACTGCTGACGCGGCCGATGATCACATGGACATCAACTGAGCCGCACTGTTGCTTGGAGACTCGCGCTGAAGCAAAAAACATAGGAGAGACTTTGATGTGCACCAAGCTACTTCAGCAGCATAAGACTTTTCAGAGTCAATATTATTAACTACACACAGCCCAGAACCCCCCAAACCACCTGTGTTATATTTGACTAAAGCATCCGAGAGCCAAAAGCCTTGTTAGGTATGTGACCCAAGAGACTTGTGGATTCGTTGGCCTGCTGATGTGTGACACCTAGTTTACTAGTTTGAAAAGAAATATGAGGAATATAAAGACAGAATCCTCTCACTGGACGAACAGAATGTTAGAAGTGCCCTAAAATGCATAGGAATCAGAAACTTTTCTGTTACTCACTAGAAAAGTCAAAAATAAATAACAAAACAGCCGAATGCGCATCTTGTTTCTACCAAAGCGTTCCAAGTTGAACATCATAAAGAAATGTGCACTGACAGGCGGGTGGCAGGCTTGAGCTTCTCAAGTTGTCTGTGATAACCCTCCAGTGCAGAGGTGAATTTATGCAAAGTTGTTTTATTTTACATTGAGATATCAACACATCACAACACATGGCACTGATGGACCGTATGACCTTTGACCTCCTGCGAAGAATGGATCCAGTGAGAAAGTCACATTGAAGGTGTTCACTATACAGGCAAACACCACACACTCAAGCTCATTCTTTTTACCATCCCATGTATTGATCAGGCCGGTCTGTGCCCATAGTAAATGCAGTAAACTGGGACTTGATATAAGCTATGTGGGTCGTATTTGGGTTTTATAGGCCTAACTTCAGACCATAGAAATAGAATGGATAGAAAGGCCATTCAGCTGCTTGGCATGGTTATTTGATGACAACACTCAAATTGGTATAATGTGGAAGTCGGCTGCCAGATCTTTGCAATGGAATGGTACACATAAAAATGTCTGCCGCTCTGACCATTCTGCTACATTGATTTGAATTGGAATGGCCTTTCTATCCATTCCATTTCTATGCTTCAGACCTTGTAGCATTTGCTGCTTTGAACTCCAGCATGCTACCTGCGTACTCTCGCTCATATACCCCTGGCTCGTTCAGATAAGTCCCATCATAATCAATGTCCTGCTCCTTGTTCCACATACAAAATGGCTGCCTTTTAATCCTACAGAACTCTTTAGAAAGGAGGCACGTAGATTTTTTAGATGCGTCTGAATTATAAATACGTATGACATTGCTTAGACCGTGCATACGTTTCCAGACTTAGCATCTCTTCACTGTCAAGCATTTGGTGGCTGACTGAATTGGCGTCCAGCCAGTTATGACTTGTCCCTAGTTTACGTGTCTTCTTTTTTCTTCAAAGCACACTGGTTGAAGCTAAATGTGACATGTCTGTAAGTGGTGCTAAATTTATGAAACTTGAAATTGCTGCTCATCAAATCTAATCTGTTATCAAATTCAATTTAGACAGCAATAACTTAAATGTGTTTTCGGTGCATTGAGGACATTGGTTGTTTACTGGTAAGAGAACCCATCAGCTGTAAAGTAAAACGCATGAAGGTGATGTTCATCAGTGCACAGAATAAGGACACGTCCAAATTGGATGTGCTTGTATGCTGTTGGACTGTTGCTACTACCTCTACAGTATATACGTCACTGGCACTAACGTGTCTTATTGAGGACTAGTAGTCTTCAGCTGCAACTTTTCAGCTTGTGAGGGCTAACGAAGAAAACACAGTACATGATGGTAGGAGCCACTTGTTCTGTTACCACCTACTCTATATTAAACACCCTACTTAATTAAGAACTGTGTTGCCAAGAATCTTGGAAGGGTTGGTACCAGTAACCAGAGCCTTACTGAGTAAATGGCTCAGCCAGTTACTATTCACAGGTCAGTTTTTTGCAAGATAAATTATAGCGCTTTGGCATTTTGTTTTGAGCGTTTTCCATGTGGCACAACAGCATGTAAATGTATTTAGGATTGCAGTTGCCCCATTTGCTGGTTGGACCCTCTGTTAAGCCCTCCTGAGATGATCACCTGCTAATGTAACCATATTTATGCCAATGAATACAAAAGCTTTATCTACATATCTATAATACTATTCTATAGCAAGTGAAAAATACAGCTGTGCAAAACAGATTGGATTTTAAAGTTAGTTTCTTTACAATCCTTGAGCCATTTGAATTTCAATTTGCTATCAAATAAATGTAAATAATCACCTTATTTCAAAAATAGGTACATAACTGTGTTCTAGTATTTATCATATTGCCAATATCTGCAATATTTGTTTTTAATGGAGAATAATTTGGATTGAAATACAATAAAGACTGGAAGCCTAAAATGATGTCTTGTTTGGACTAGTTGCTTTTCAGAACAATTTTGGAATAGAAAAGACGCTATTGGTTCACTTCAGATATAATTACAGCACAACCTTAACAAAATGGGGTGGAACCATACAGTGCAAATTAAGCTGTTCAAAATTGTGCAATAATACAATTCAACTATACCCTCTGTTTACACAGACTCACTGGTAGCCTTTTCTTCCTGATGAGGTAATGGACGGTAGTTAATTATTTACTTAGAGGTCAGCCTTAATGATTCAGAAGGGTAAAAACACTACCCACACTCAGAATGACTTGCATTCAGCTCTGACATTTCAGAGAATTCCCCTGTTCTTGACTCTGGTACAGATGAGCTTCCCTAACCATTAGTGAAAAATTAGACTAAAACAGACTATTTTAGGGCCACCTGGCCCCAAATACTTGCTAATCTAGTACACTTTAGATCCTTATTTACTAAATCATGTACAATTTGATGACTGAGACTAGGAATCCAAAGATTGGTAAAGTAAAATTTATTTGTTATTTTTTAACAATAACACACTTGTGCATCACGTGGCCTAATGAAACCATTATTAAGACTTTTATGTTACATCAGATATCCTTCTCACATAGACTTGGTTTCAAAGGATGTCTTCATTTTATAAAAGTTCAGAACACAGCAACATTTTGCGCACATTAAAAGCACAAATGTTCTGAAAGGAGAATGGGTGCTTTATTGCTTCCACACAGGGACTATTGGATTAGTTTCCCCTGTCTAGAAGTTTCTTGATGTCGCCCTCGATTTCGCTGGTCAGAAATCTCCTGCTGTATCGCTTGAATGGCTCTCCATCTGGCCCGATAAGGAATTTCTCAAAATTCCATGCAATGTCGTTCCGGCAGACGGGACTCCAGATGATGCACTTGGGGTCGTTCATCAAGGCCGTAGGTTCGTCGCTTGGAAAAGGGAGAGTCTCCTTCAGGTACACAAACAGGGGGTGCGCGTCTTTTCCGTTCACATCTACTTTCTCAAGAAGATGAAACTTGGGCTCAAAGCCATTTCCCGGACGGACATACTTCAAGGACATCAGGATCTCTTCGTTCTTGCAGTTCTCCTGCAAGAGAAATCATTGAACAATGATAATAAAATGAACAGAACAAGAGGAACTACAGAATAATACATGGTGTATAAAACGCAAATTGTGATTTAATATTGAGATAAGCACACATGAATGACCTACATTGTAGTGGACAGTACCGAGACTAAATAAATCCCTTTCCTTAACCCTTACTTACCTGATGTCCGAATTGATTGCAGGGCACTCCGAGAATGATAAGCCCCTTGTCGGCGTACCGCTCATGGAGCTCGTTCATCTGGGTGTAATCCCTGGTGGTCGTTCCTCAAAGAGATGCTACATTCTCAATTAACACCACTTTATCCTGAAGAGATGAGAAATTAAACTGTTCTCCCGTTATGAGCTTTGCTGTAAATTCGTGAAACTTCTTAATTCCAGACATTTCTCTGATAGATTCCACCACTGCCTTGATCTGCAAACAGGTCTACTACGCTTTCAAATGACTTTATGTGGGGTGTAAAGTAGACAGAGGGGGAGGAACCTATTCGGAGGCGGGCAAAGCTAATATTGAAAACTATTCTTCTATTTAATGCCAATGCCCTCACACACAAGATTCGTTTTCTAACAAATTTGATGGTAGTTTCAGTGACTTTAAATTCATTTTGAGAAACGTTTTACGGAATGAATACACCAATTGCCATAAAGCTCAAGTAAATAAATTGGACGTACTTCCTGAAAATCAAGGAACAGTCGAAAAATGTTTACATTTTATTAAAATATGTTAAGAAAAAATCACTAGAATGGGCCCCGAGAATAGGAAAGGACATTCGAATAATTTCTTATAAAACATTCTGGCCTTTTAAAGTAGGGTTTCAAGTATGTGTTTTACACGTTTTTTGTAATGACACTGTCTAGAATTTATGAATGTAGACAAGGAGAAGACTTTGTGAACGGTCCCTTATTGCAAAAGTGCGCGGGAATCTGTGCTGACAGCATCTGTGTGTTGATAGTTCTCAACAGTTTCTACGATTGCGTTTTCCGGCATCTTTATTAAGTAAGTAATCAAATGAACGTAGTGGTTACTGGTATATTTAATTTACTGTCTTAGATCTAGCGGTTAGCTATTTAGCCATGAAGTAGATAATATGACATAGTTTCTGCCCAATGTGTCTTCAGTAGAGGGGTTGGTTTCATCACATGATGCAGACACATTATTTACATGAATTGAACAACATAGCTGACCTTATCTAAACATGTCCGTCCTAATATACTTGTTCAGCAACGGGAATAGATACAGCTTAGCCGTGGTATTATGACAATATACCACGCACATAAAGTTGACTCATTGTAACTTAAACCAACTATCCTAGAAATGAAACATTAAGTATTAATTTTATGCCATACGTGGTATAGTCTTTTTGGCATGAATGTAAATTGACTTGGTATACAACCTGTAATGACCTGGGACGTTATGGGGCAAAAACAAATCTGCCCTGGCATTTAATCAGCTTGAACAGCAGTCTATAACCATCTTCAGAAAACATCTGAAAACTTTCATTTTCAATGTCTGTTGTCTTTTTAAAGTATGTTTTATGTTTATTTCCATTATCTTATTCTGCCAGTGAACTGTTTCAAATATAAGCATTCTCTTACTACTATAAGTTGTGGTTGTCTAGCTTTTTTTACATGCACTTACTGTAAGTCGTTCTGAAGAAGAGTGTCTGTTAATGACTAAAATTTAAATTTAAAGTCGAGTCACAATATACAGAGACTGACAGCAGTCTGTGTGACACTGTTGTCTTCCTACCTCCACTGAAGTAGCCTACAACAACCTACTTAACATGGGTGTGAAGGTTTAATTTTTGCTGTCATACATTTTGACATCCTAAATGTTTAGAAAAGTACCTTAAATATAAATTATTATTTTTATTTTACTGAATTCATAAATTACTACAGTTAAAACCAACTAATTTGTACCAATGCTCATAAAAAGATCCACTACCCAATGTAACAGTGCTTTAAAACCAGAAGCAGCAAATGTTTTGGGAACTTCATAACTTCTTAGTTAGCTAGCACGTGCAAAGCCGATCGAACGAGACCGTAGCAGAACCAGCTTCATTCAGTACTTTCTTTGATTACATGGTTGCCTGTGTTCAACGTAAAACACTGTATAAATGTGCAGTCAGAAGATAGCTATTGCTGTGTTCAACATAAAACACTGTATAAATGTGCAGTCAGAAGATAGCTATTGCCTAATGAATTACACCCTCTGCATTTTAGGGTTCTATTGCACATAGTGTGGTGTAAATGTTTCACATATCCCTTATTTTAATTGGTCTAGTTACTAATGATAATTCTAAGCTAATATGTTTGACTTAAGTTATCTTTCCATTATCTTCTTCCTACCTCGAATGTGCTACTGTCCTCTTCTGCAGCTGAAATGGCTGCTCTTGTTTTAGGAACAAAACTCGGACCAGAAATAAACCATAAACCTCTGGAAATGGTTTGGTTAATTTCACTAGTTTTTCATTACTACCGTTTCGTTTCGACTTATCCTCTATTGTTTTCTAATTAACTAACAGATCTGGTACCACTTGCTTTAATGATACAAATTGACCTCAAACTGACCAGATTTTCTTGAGACCAAGACAAAATTTTCATGTAGGTTATTATAACAGAGAAATTTCAAACATCACTAAAATCTCCATAAATACAATGCCAACCTCAATATGTGAAAGCATTAAAATACTATAGTACATAAAAGAAACCTGACCAGTCCACCCAAATAAAAGGTGGTCAAGCCCCTCTGGCATTTGCCAGAAATGCCAGATGGTTTATCCATCCATGGCTATGAAATCACCTGGATTTTACTGGTCTAATTTTGATGGTAAGTAGTTTATAGGAGCAATAAGGATTTTCTGGGTTTCATGATGTATTGCCAATATACCATTTTGTCCAGGCATTTCATGATCCATTGCTCTTAGGTGTGGTATTTTGGCAATAGCAAACACCCTCTTGTGTCTTATTGGTTACATATAACACTGCTTTCACTGAACCTTCAGGTTTATTAGTCATTGTATTTATGTAATAATTACAAACCATCTTTAAATGACCCATAGTGTTCTGTGGTTAGCTTGGCCTATGGCTGTTTCCATGTGATTTACAAACACAACAAGAAACAAAAACATTTATAAATAGAGAGGCCCATTCCAACTTTTAATACAAAACAATGATGGGTTTTATTACTGTCGAGAGAGAAGATTCATAACAGTTTACCAGTTATGACCTTGGCCTGTCTCATGATAATATTCACAGGGATGATGCGAAAGAAGAGACGTTCCAATGTTGATGAAAGCAAGAGTGCTACAGCAACAGATGTGTCAAGTAAGTGCTTTCATTATTCTTGCAGTTTTCAAACAATCAAGGAAACTAAACCATATCAATTGACTTTATCTCATGTGGTAAAATATGAACTAGCTTAATGCATTGTTAGTATTTTAGGACTCCATCAATAGAACATTTCCTGGCTCTCTCCTTCCATTCAGAGTCCAAGAAGACTAGGACCACTGGTCTTCAGCCCAAGGCCACAGGTCAGGAGGACACCAGCAGTGACTCTGTGTTTGGCCTGTGTTTACGTGAGTCTGGTGTAACCTTGAAACAAGGAAGTGAACCCAATGAGATCGGTAAGCAGGTTACACAAAACAAGTTAGTCATCTGAGTGCTTAATATGCCAGTTGGGGCAATTTGTGTATGAAACAATTCTATAATTCTGCTTTAAGCTGTGGATCAAGTGGTTTTCCAAAAGAGACTGCAGCAACAATTAAAGAAGAGTCCCAGATATCCTGGCGTGAGTATAATCCATCCATCCATACTACATCTTTGGTATTGCACATTCTATAATTACTGATCTTCTAAACTTGATGTCTAATAGATTTTGCAGGAGTTCATCACAGGCCTGGAGTCTCACATTGAGAATCATGAGAGTTTCAGGAACTGTCTTCTCCCTTGTGTACCTCGCCTGGTTGATGGTGACTCCAGGTAACCCCAAACCCAAGGCCAGCAACCTGGCTGTCTCAGTGGAGAAACACATTCTCTTACTGTTGTGCTCAGTGGCAGCGTACAATAAGAAAACGGTTAGATGATTGTCATTATGATTTCACAACTGTGGTCCTTCTCTGGTAGCTCTTTTCAGGAGAGTCTGCTCCGCATGCTTCTGGGAGTGGAGATACTGCAGGTAGCACAGCCTCTATGACACCACGTTGACCTGACGGGGGTCTAGAAATGTGAAATTGAAATATAAACATGTTTCTTAAGGTTTTTGTCTTCTTTGTTTTTTTTAAGAGTTTGATCATTAACACACTGTTTGAGAAGCTTCCTGAGTTCATGTTTGATTGGTAAGTGCCTTTCATCTAGAAAGTACTATTTCATGTTGTTTCTGTGGATAATTGATGAAAAATAATTAGATCAGCAGTTGTTTCGTTATATTTTTGCTAGTGACCAGTATACTAGAATGACACACACATACATATTTTTTTGTGTTATACCAACATAGAATCTGTTAATATACACCCACAAAAGGCTCAAATAGGCAAACTGCAATAGAGCATGCTCGAAAATGTCAGGATGCAAGTGCTTTGCCATGTTTTTTTTCTTCACAATTACAAACAAGCTCTGAAATGCAGTTTGTCTCTAAGAATCAGCTGCTGAGCTACAATCTTAAAGTTAATTGAAATTAGTTTTTGCTTAGGAAGTACAGATAGTTGTTGTCAATTATTCAATGCATACGGCACAATTCCTTTGTTCCAGAATGTATCTATACTTTCATATGTAATCAAACTGTCTTTTTATTTCTTATCAATGTAGTGCTGGAGCAGACGGACTCAACATCCCTCGTGTTATTATCAACCAGCTCAAGTGGTTAGACCGAGTCATAGACAGCAAGGTACTCTTATTCCTAGATAGAGCTACCCTATAGGCTACAATTACCTGTACAGTAGTCTCACTATATAGCAGGGCCTGCCTGACTTCTGTGTGACCTAATCTGTCATTATAGGAGTTAGCATGTAAGCTCATGCAGCTGGTTTCCGTGGCTCCGGTTGAAATTCAAGGTGACATCATCACCAGTCTGCCTGAGATCCTCGAGGATTCCCAGCACAGTGACATCGCCAGGGAACTCAAGTGAGCACACGTAGAGGCAGTCTTGTTGTGTGTGGTGATATGTGGTCTCGTTGTATACAGACAGGTTCATTATCTGTCTTCTCGCCAGCTCCCTACTCCAGGAAAACACCCTGCTCACTGTGCCCATCCTGGATGCCCTCTCCAGCTTGAATCTGAGCTCCACTTTGTTAGCTGAGGTACCGGACTGGTTTACTCTCCTCACAGTACTGACAGAATGTGTCCCTCTAACAAGGACTCTATACTCTGAATGTATTGGTTATTCTCAGGCTGTAATCAGCCTGTTACTATGTTAACCGATGTGTGTCTGGTTGTGTGTCAGGTGCGTGTGGCTGTTATGGCCACGCTCTCTGCTGTCCAGCTGGAGGACCTGCCTGTGGTGGTTAAGTTCATCCTGCATTCGATATCCTCCTCCGACGCCCTGGAGGTCAGAGGTCTCACAGGCTAACACTGCCTGCAGTCTTGCACTTCTTCTAACAACAATAACTAATTACAAACAAGAGTTCCTCACATATAGTTTATATATGACCACCACCCATTACCGTACTCCACCCTGATGAGCTTGTGTTGTTCTCACTAAGTGCTGCTGGGTTGTCCCCGTGGTAACAGGTGGTGTGTGAGCTGCGTAAGAAGCTGGAGCTGGAGCTGTGTGTTTTGCCTCCGGTGCTGCAGGCCTCTCAGAGCCGCATGAAGAACAAGGGGGCAACTGGGTGAGACTACTGCTCCCTACCCAGCTCAGAGAGCAGAACCCTTTACCCAGCTCAGAGCGCAGAACCCTTTACCCAGCTCAGAGC